>WBNM01037432.1:54452-108309 GCA_013399055.1 Ramphastos sulfuratus
ATTGTTTAGCCTGGTGAAGAGGAGGCTCAGGGGAGACCTTCTTGCTGTCTACAACTACCTGAAGGGTGGTTGTGGCCAGGAGGAGGTTGCTTTCTTCTCTCAGGCAACCAGCACCAGAACAAGAGGACACAGTCTCAAGCTGCACCAGGGCAAGTTTAGGCTGGAGGTGAGGAGAAAGTTCTTCACTGAGAGAGTCATTCCCCACTGGAATGGGCTGCCCAGGGAGGTGGTGGAGTCACCGTCCCTGGAAGTGTTCAAGGCAGGTTTGGACGTGGCACTTGGTGCCATGGTCTGGTCTTGAGGTCTGTGGTAGTGGGTTGGACTTGATGATCTTTGAGGTCTCTTCCAACCTTGGTGATACTGTGATACTGTGATACTGTGATACACTGATGAAGTAAACCTGCACACGAGGAGCTGAGTGAATGCTCTGCACTGATGCTGGAGACACAGCTTCTGAAGCTCCTGCAGTGCAGCTGCTTCAGGGAGTGGGGAGATGCCAGGCTGCTGCCTGTGCTCCACGCATTTCTGAACCCCATTCATTCATCAAGCACTGAAAAATGCTTCTTGATACTGGAAGGAAATTAAAAACCTTCTCCTGGCTTAGACACTGCAAAATCTCTCATGCCAGCCTGGGTGAAAGTTCAACTGCTTCCTTTGTCTCTCAGGTGAAGGGTGTTTTTGTCCACTCCACTCTTTGATGATGAAGATGATGATGATGATGGCTATTTTGAAATAAGGGCCTGTGCCTCCATTTATTTGAAGTCTAAACCCTCTTTGTACTCTTAAAATCAGCTTTTAGCAGCTGGCCTTTTCATTAGAGGTGCTGATAGGTTGTGTGTTATCACAGGTGACCTTCAAGAACATTAAAGGGCAGGTTTTGATCCTGAAGTCGATGGTGAAAAAGATGAAGCTCTCCTAACAGGCATCATTCCAGGCAAGGGCCCTCCTTGGCTCTGCCTGTGGCTCCCTTCCATATCTCAAGGGTGGTTGGAGACCTTTTCCTCTCTTTGTCTGTCCCTGGTGAGTTTGCCAGAGGTCAGTGAGTCCAACCTGTAGCAGTTCCTCCTGTTCAAGGCAGAGAAAGAGAAATGCCTGATTTAGAGACTGCAGCCATGAGGTGCTCAGGTCACTTAGCCTGGAGCTAGCTCCTGCATGGGGTAAAGCATGTGCACAACATCTGTTGCATCTGGCAGAAATGGTGGCAACACCATGGCTTGTTAGAGGTGGAAAATTAAAGATTCAGAGAATCATGGAGTGGTTTGGGTTGGAAGGGACTTTCAAAGGTCTCTTCCAACCCAAACCAGTCTGGAATTCCATGATTTTATGGTTCTATAAAGCTGGAAAGAGCAGAGGAGGCAGCCTGCTGACCTCTCTGTCCTTCAGACCATGGGTTCTTTGGGGCAGGGACTCTGGTGTGACTCCCCATGGCTACACCTTAGCCACTTTCTGTGACACAAACAGCATTTTGTGTACCCAGAGCAGCAGCTTTATGGTGGAGAGGAGCAGGAGGCAGAGCTCCATCTTTGCAAGGGTTGCAGGTGTGATGGAGGGGGTGGGGGGGNTTGTGTTTCCTCAGGCTTCTCAGAACTGGGCAGTCCACTCCTATATATTGCTTGTTAATATATATTGGCTCAAACCAGCATGATTTATGATCTCTTTTGTACCTTGTAAACCATTTAAGAGGAAGGAAAACAAATAAAAAAGGATTTTATGTCTTCCAAAGCAGTGTCAGTAAATCCTGAGGAGGAAATAGCAGCACCCAGTGATACCTGCTGAGTTTTACTGCCCTGGGGAGATCACCTCCACCCATGAAATAATGATTAGACACCAGGAGGGACCAATTTATGGCAGGAAGATGTGGAAGAAACTAAGTAAACTTGATGTAATGTCAGGGAAATGGCTTTGATTTGGGGTTTCGGGAGACTGTTCTCAAAATAGCAAGCAAAGAAGTGGCTTTGGAGGTCTCTTCTGACCACTCTGCCCAACTGGGGTGGCTCTGAGTGGGCAGGGGTTTGAAGGAAGAGCAGGAAGGCTGCTGAGGAGCACTGGTGGTGATGCAGAGGCACTCTGGGCCTGCCTCTCCTTTTGTTTTGGAGATGGCATCACGTCAGCCCTGGGCAGCTGGGAGCAGGCAGTTTCATCATGTCAGACTTGACAACAGCACAACAGCAGCATCACTGCCTCACAACTGCAGAGCCCTGAGCACAGCTCTCAAGGTGACACCACAAGGGTTGTTATCTCTGAGGAGTGCTGACCCTCCTCCTCCCCATATCCCAACATCCCAGCATGGTGGGGTTGGAAGGGACCTCTGGGGATCAGCCAGTCCAAGCCCCTTGCTAAAGCAGGGCACCCACAGCAGCTTGCCCAGGAGCACAATGCCCAGCTGGGTTTGGAAGCTCTCCAGACAAGGAGACTCCACAACCTCTCTGGGCAGCCTGCTCCAGGGCTCCAGCACCCTCACAACAAAGAAGTTTCTCCTCCTGTTCAGGTGGAACCCCCTGGGTTCCAGTTTCTGCCCATTGCCTCTTGTCCTGTCCCTGGGCACCACTGACAAGAGTCTGGCCCCATCCTCTTGCCCGCTACCCTTTATCCCTTGCTGAGCATTGATCAGATCCCCTCTGGGGCTGCTCTTCTCCAGGCTCAACAGCCCCAGAGGGCTCTCAGCCTTTGCTCCTCACAGAGCTGCTCCAGGCCCCTCAGCATCTTTGGAGCCTCTGCTGGCCTCTCTCCAGCAGTTCCCTGTGTCTCTTGACCTGGGGAGCCCAGAACGAGATCCAGCACTCCAGACATGGCCTCCCTATGGCAGAATGGAGGGGGAGGAGAACCTTCCTCAAGCTGCTGCTCACACTCAATGCACCAGAGGACACCTTTGGCTTTCTTGGCCACCAGGGCACATTTCTGGCTCATGGGCAGTTTGTTGTCCACCAGCACCCCCAGGTCCATTTCCTCCATCCTCTGCAGTGACCTTTCCTTCTCCAATACACTTCCTCAGTAGCTAGCCAGGGAGCTTTGAGTAGTCTTTCTCCTACTTTGCTTCACCCAAGATCTCTGCCATCAGCCAATCTCCACCAGAAAACCTGCTCTCCAAACTGCATGGCTGCTTCTTCAGCCATGACCCACAAGCCTCCGTGGGGGTTCACCTTCCTGTTGCACCATTTGGCCAATGTGTTCTCCACCTCCTCCCTACTGCCTGAATTCCCTAAAAGCAGCAAAACATGCCCAAGCCTTTGGAACTAGAAATTGGCAAGCCCAAGGCTGTTTCCTACTGTCCTGCTTTTCTGCACCACCTGCAGTACTTAGACTTCCTCTGGTCATCTTCTGTGCCTACAGAGCTTGAAGCTCCTTCAAGCTCTTAATTTTCAGTGGTGTTTCCCCTCCAGGGTAAATATCTTGAAACCTTTGTGCTGTCAGATAGACTTTGTGGGTTGTGTTTGCTCTGAGAGAGAGGAAACAATCAAAAGTGCTTTGTGGAGAGTCTTGGGTTCCACCTCTTTCCAAAAGCCACACACTTGAGAGCTTGGCTTGGCTTTGATTGCCAAGGAGGAGCCTCTGAATGGAGGTGAGATAAAGGGGTTTGCCACCTTGGAATCTGGCAGCTTCTAAATAACCCTGATGACAAAGAATGAATTGCCTGGATGAAATTCCAGTTTCTCCAGGAAAACAAAAAACTCTTCCTTGTCTTGCTAGGTAGATTTCACTGCCTGTGCCTTTGCTGGACCCTTGGTGCAGAGCAGGATGGAGGGTCTGAATCTGGGCTTGTAAAGGGCAGCCAGCTGCTTGGCATGGCCACTCTGCAGGGCAGCTCCTGGCTGGCTTCAGGAGCCAGGAAGTGGCCTGGAGATGCCATCAGAGGGGGTTTCCCACCAAGCCTGTGCACAGGACTCAGGTGCTCACTGTCAAAATCTCCCTTCCCAAAGGCAGACAGGAAAAACAAAGCTGGAGAGGGGTCTGCAGAACAGGTTTGGTGAGGAGCAGCTGAGGGAACTGGGGCTGTTTAGTTTGGAGAGGAGGAGAAGGCTGAGGGGAGGCCTCATTGTTCTCTACAAATCCCTGAAAGGAGGTTGGAGTGAGGTGGGGGTTGATGTCTTCTCTCTGGTAACAAGTGATAGAACAAGAGGAAAGGGCCTCAAGATGCGCCAGGGGAGGCTTGGTTTGGAGATTAGGAAATAATTCTTTGCTGCAAGAGTGGTTAGGGATTGGCACAGGCTGCCCAGGGAGGTGGTGGAGTCCCCATCCCTGGAGGTGTTCAAGAAACCTGTGGCCATGGCACTTTGGACGTGGTTCAATAGCTGTGGTGGTGTTGGGTTGATGGTTGGGTGATCTTAGAGGCCTTTTCCAACCCAAACAGTCCTATGACTCTGTTCTATCCAGCAGAAATGGATCCAGTTGCAATGAAAACTTTGCCTTTGTCCCCCCAGACTGCTCCCTGCTGTGCAGGAGCAGCCTCACCTCCTCATGGAGCAAAGCAAAGTCTTGCTTGTTGTATTTTCTGGCCATCCAGAAGGAATTTTGTTTGGCCTCCTATTGAGATTCTTGAGGGGGGAGCTGGGTTGCTGAGGGTTTTGAGAGGGCAGGTATCACCAGGACATGAAAGGGGAGGCAGGGCTGAGCCTCTCCATGTGGGCTCCAGTCATGATAATGATTCCATTTAGGCTTCTACAGAGAAGAAAGAGAGGGGAGGGTGGAGGAGGTGGTTTGATCACACAGAGCCCATCAGCCGAGCCGGAACCTGAGGCACACTAAAGGTTCAGAGAAAGGTCAGGCTCTCCAGGGCTCCAGTTCCTGCAGTGCCTCCAGGCAGCAGGAGCTCTGAGGGAAGAGCTGCTGGTCCCCCTGGCTGGGGATGGACAACCTGGCATGATGCAGGACAGAGCACAGGGCACTGGGAGCTGAGTCTCCATCCTAGACTTACAGCTGAGAAGCTTTGGGACTTCTTCAGCTACAGGGATGTGTTTGTTCATCCTTTGCTCCAGCAGCAGGGGCATCAGCATCCCCCACTGATTTCTGAGAGCATGAAAAGATTGGTTAGCTACCAAAAATCCATTTGGGGTAAAGTGTTTTCTTGGAAACACAGGACTGTTTTGGTTGGAAAAGACTTTGAAGACCATCAAGTCCAACCATTCTCTAATCCTACCCAGGCTGGGGCTAAACCATTTCCCTCAGCACCACATCTCTGCAGCTTTGAATACCTTCCAAGGATGGAGGTTTAACAAACTCTCTGGGCAGCCTGTTCCAGTTGTTGAGAACTCTTTAAGGGAAAAAGTTTCTCTTAATGTCCAACATAAACTTCTCTTCTTTCCTCTTGTCCTATCATTTGTTCCTTGGGAGAACAGACCAACCCCCACCTGGCTCCAGCCTCCTTTTAGAGAGTTGTAGACAGCAATGAGGTCTCCTCTCAGCCTCCTCTTCTCCAGGCTGAACACCTCCAGTTCCCTCAGCTGCTTCTCACCAGCCCTGTTCTCCAGACCCTTTCACCAGCTTCATTGCCCTTCTCTGGACCTGCCTCAGTCCTTCTTTTTCAGCAGAGCAGTAAAGAGCAGGGGGTTGTATCATCCAGCACATGTTAAGGTGCCTCATTCATGCTTTAGCCATGGTTTTCATCAGGTTTTGGGAACAGTGTGAGCTCAACCCAAGCTGCAGGTAACTGCAACAAGCACCTCCATGCAGTACAGAATCATAGAATTGTTTCAGTGTGAAAAGGCCTCTAAGATCCATGGCAGGGGGGTTGGAACTAAATGATCCTTGAGGTGCCTTCCAACCCTGACAATTCTGTGATTCTGTGATCATCGAGTCCAACACCACCATGGCCATTAAACCATGTTCCAAAGTGCCATGGTCACACATTTCTTGAACTCCTTCAGAGATGGTGACTCCACCACCTCCCTGGGCAGCCTGTGCCAATTCCTGAAACCCAACACAATCATCCCTTAACTGTGCTTCAGATAGCAGCAGGTGACCCAGTGACCTCCCAAACACCCAGGGATGATAAACAGCAAGGCCAGGCTGGTTTACTAGCATCATCTTAATAATGATGTGATAAGATGAGAGTGGTGTTCTTCTCCCCAGCTGGCTGAACTCTGCCCTGGCCACCTGCACGGGAACTATTTGCATGTCAGAAGCAGCAAGGTAGGGAAAAGGCATGCGGTAGTTTGCCAGATTACAGCACTTCTGCCCCTGCTCCTGGGCGGAGGAGGAAGCGCTGCAACGCCTGAGCCCTGCCTAATGCTCCAGGGTATTTAAGCTGAGAGTCCTGGCAGGAGCCACATCTCTGCTCAGGAGCTCAAGGAGGAAGAAAGAGCAGGCTGGGGAGGATGAGCTGCTGCAGGTACCCTGTGGACGTGAAGGCTGTAGGCTTGATGCAGTGTGGGAAGCAGAAGGTACTTTAATGATGCTGATGCTGCTTCTTTTTCTTCATTTTCTTTTTCTTCTTCTTCTTCTTTTTATTCTTCATTTTTCTTTCTTTTTCCTTCTTCTTCTTTTCCTTCTTCTTTTCCTTCTTCTTTTCCTTCTTCTTTTCCTTCTTCTTTTCCTTCTTCTTTTCCTTCTTCTTGTCCTTCTTCTTTTCCTTCTTCTTTTCCTTCTTTTTATTTTCCTTCTTCTTTTTCTTCTTCTTTTTCTTCTTCTTTTCCTTCTTTTTATTTTCCTTCTTCTTCTTCTTCTTCTCCTCCTCCTTCTCCTTGTTTTGATATTAGTAATAATGATAATAACTATAATGATGATGATAACAACAATAACCATAATGATGATGATGATGATGATAATAATTTCTCCTTAAAAATCAGAAAACTCTGGAGCTCACTAAGTTACTCTTGAATCATGGAATCACAGAATCAAAGAATTGGGATCATAGAATCAATCATGGAATCATAGAATGGTTTGGTTGGAAGGGAATTTCTTCCTGATTGCCAATCTCAGTCTCCCCTGCACTAGTTTCAAACCATTGTCCCTTGTCCAATCACCACTACTCTGACAGGGGTCTGTTTGCTCTCTTCCCCTCAGTGTTGGGATTAGAGCCTTGTGATCCAGCAGAGGACTCTTGGACTTGTTATTTAACAGTCTTAATGTCAGAAGAAAATGGTTCTCTTGGATGTAGAGTTGGGAGCTGGAGGTGTTCAGCCTGGAGAAGGCTCCAGGGAGACCTGATTGTGGCCTTCCAGTACCTGAAGGGGGCTGCAAGAAGGCTGCAGAGGGACTGTTTGCAAAGGCCTGCAGGGACAGGATGAGAGGCAATGGTTTGAAATGAGAGCAGAGCAGATTTAGATTGGATGTGAGGAACAAGTTCTGCACCATGAGGCTGCTGCAACACTGCAACAGGTTGCCCTGGGAAGGAGTAGAGGTCCCATGCCTGGAGCTATTGAAGGTGATGCTGGACAAGGCTCTGAGCAACCTGCTCTAGTGGAGGATGTCCCTGCTGCCTGCAGGGTGGTTGGACTGGATACCTTTTGGAGGTCTCTTCCAACCCAAACTATTCCATGATTCTAAGATCTTAAAGATCTTTTCCACTCAGTGACTCTAATTCTGCTGCCTTTCTCTTCAGTGCCATAATTGTCTTCTGGTTTCCACAATGATCATCTATGTGGGGCCCTAAAATTAAGGAAATATTTGCTTAGCTCTAATGCTCTGATTCAATATTTCATGTCAGTTGTGCAGCCTGAAGGCAGAACTAAACCACAGGTCCTTTCAAAGCTGATTGCTTAAAAGCATCCAATATTGACTATTGTGATTGAAACCTCCACTTTCCCCCTTTTCTCTTCCCAGAACTACATGATGGTTGTGTCCTGGTCAGATCAGAACAACATTCTCATCTACAGGACATTTGAAGACTTTAAGAGGTTCCATGTAAGTGAACACCTCTCTGAAAACAGGGTTCTGGGGGTGGAGGGAGTGGAACCCAGCTTTGTGTCAGGGTTGTGAAGCCTCACTGGTCTCTTCTCCTCACCTTTAGAAGCAGCTGAAGAGAAAATTTCACATTGAGAGTGGCTCAGTCAGGAAAATCCCCAAGTTTAAAGGTAAGGAGAACACATCTTTGGTGGACCAACACAGCAGAGCTGTAGCAGATGACATAGGCTCTGAATTTGACCTTGCTGCCCTGACAGAGCTGTTGGGGACAGTTACAGCTGATGGCATAGACTCTGAATCTGGCCTTGCTCCCGTGGCAGAGCTGTTGGTGACAGTTGTAGCTGATGACATAAACCCTGAGCCTGACTTTACTCCTGCTCCTAGAGTGGTGCTGCTGGGTCACAGCAATGTGCTCAGGCCTGCCACACACTTGAAATAACCCAGAAAGGGTGTTTCAAATAGATAATTGCACTTGGTAAATGAATCTTACACCTCAAATATTGGTCCAGAGCTCCTGGCAACACTTAAAAGTGAATAAAGATCAATTTTAGAGATGAAAGAATTGTATCAGGTGCTATTAAAAACTATAGGGAGGGAGAGGGAGCTGCTGTTGAGGCTTCTTACAGTGGGTTTGGGCAGGAAAGGAGGGTAGGTAAGGGCACCTCTGTGTTCAGACAAGAGGAGCTGCTCCCAAGGTGTCCAGATCTGTTGTAACCTTACACCAGCTTTGCTCTTATTACCTTCAAGATGCAAATGTGAAGCACAGGAAGAGTGGGAAGCCAAACAGGTGCCTGGAGGTACTGAAAGTGCTGGAAACTTATTCCCAGAAGCTGCTGAAGACAGATGCTCAGATCTTTCAGAGTGAAGATGTGATTCAGTTCTTCAAGGCACAGACTCAAGACCTAGATCCCTCCTTTCCTGAAGACAGGTAAGAGACCACAGCTGACATGAGATCCCAGCCAGATCTTGGATAGCTCTGCTTTGTGTTTGTGCCTTGGTGAAGCAGAAATGGGTAGAAAAGAATGGGTGGAAGAGCAGGGAAGCTCTGCTGAATATTCTTGATCCCAAAACTTTTCTTAGCCCCCTGCACAGAGCAGTTGACCCAAATCGACCCTGAACTCAGCCTTCCCTGTGACTTTTGCAGTGGGTTGATGTTAAACTTCACTTTTCCAGCCTTGTGATCATGCCTTCAGAAATGGGAGGAGGAAAGAAAGACCAGAGCTGGCAGCAGCTCCCTCCCATCACAGCCCCCCAGGCAACCCAGAGCTACAGGTGCATCGAGACCTTTGAAACCAAAGACACAAAGAACAAAACTTTCCAAGTCACCCAGAAGGAAATTGTTGAAGTGCTAATGAAGGACATGAGTGGTAGGTGGGGACAGGGCTTCTTCAGGGGTGGGTGGTGTAGACTGAGTGGGAGTTTGGCAAGTTGGGGGCATCAGAGGTGGGGTGGGTGGCTGCATTTACACAGGAGGCAAGGCTCAGCTGCTCTGCTGAACACCTCTCCTGCCTCTTAGAGCTCAGCTGCCCCCACACAGGGACTGCCAAGTGCTGGGTCCTGCTCTTGGGTCACAACAACCCCAGGAATACTCCAGGCTTGGGGCAGAGTGACTGGAAACTGCCCAGCAGAAAAGGACCTGGGAGGGTTGGTTGACAGCAGCTGAAGATGTCAATGTGTGCCCAGGTGGCCAAGAAGGCTACCAGCATCCTGGCTTGGATCAACAAATGGTGTGGGCAGCAAGAGCAGGAAAGTGATTGTCTCCCTCTGCTTGGCACTGCCGAGGCTGCAGCTTGAGCTCTGGGTTCAGTCTTGGGCTCTTTACTGAGGACACTGAGGGGCTGGAGCTGGCCCAGAGAAGAGCAACAAAGCTGGTGAAGGGACTGGAGAACAGGGCTGGTCAGGAGCAGCTGAGGGAGCTGGGGGTGTTCAGACTGGAGAAAAGGAGGCTGAGGGGAGACCTTCTGGCTCTACAACTCCCTGAAAGGAGGTTGGAGTGAAGTGGAGGTTGGAGTGAAGTGGAGGTTGGAGTGAAGTGGAGGTTGGAGTGAAGTGGAGGTTGGAGTGAAGTGGAGGTTGGAGTGAAGTGAAGTGGAGGTTGGTCTCTTTTTCTGAAAAAAGCAAATGACAAGATAAGAGGAAATGGCCTCAAGTTGCCCCAGGGGAGGTTTAGGGTGGATGTTACAAGAAATGTCTTCCCTGGAACAGTTCTCAAAGACTGAAAGAGGCTGCCCAGGGGGGGGGTTGAATTCCCATCCCTAGAGGGTTTTCAAAGCTGCAGAGGGGGGGTGCTGAGGGCCAGGATGCTCTGCCCCAGCCTTGGCAGAGTGAGAGATTGGTTGGACTTGCTGATCTTCAAGGCCTTTTCCAACTGAAGTAATTCTCTGGTTCTGTGACTCATCTGTCTGCTTCCAGGCTCTCAGAAAACTTTTTTTTTTTTCTTTAATTTTTCTTTTCCCTTGCTGTTTGCTGCAGGCTGGTGGCTGGTGGAAAATGCAGACAAGCAGATTGCCTGGTTCCCAGCCTCCTACCTGGAAGAGATTGATGTCCACAGGGACATCCAGAATGCCTTGACCTCCAAGGAGGAGGGTAAGTCTGCTGCTGATCCCTAGGACACCCAACACTCCTCCTTCAAAAAATGAGTTATGAGAACCCCCCACCCCTTTCACCATTGCTGAGGGCTCCTGCCTGCAGCTCTTGCTGGAGCTCTTCCACCAGGGTCTCTGGGGTCTCCTGCCTGCAGCTGGAGCTCTTCCATTAGGGTCTCTGGGGGCTCCTGCCTGCAGCTCTTGCTGGAGCTCTTCCACCAGGGTCTCTGGGGGCTCCTGCCTGCAGCTGGAGCTCTTCCACCAGGGTCTCTGGGGGCTCCTGCAGCTCTTGCTGGAGCTCTTCCACCAGGGTCTCTGGGAGCTCCTGCCTGCAGCTGGAGCTCTTCCACTAGGGTCTCTGTGGGCTCCTGCCTGCAGCTGGAGCTCTTCCACCAGGGTCTCTGGGGGCTCCTGCCTGCAGCTCTTGCTGGAGCTCTTCCACCGGGGTCTCTGGGGGCTCCTGCCTGCAGCTGGAGCTCTTCCATTAGGGTCTCTGGGGGCTCCTGCCTGCAGCTGGAGCTCTTCCACCAGGGTCTCTGTCGGAAGTTGGTCACAGGGACATTGCCCTGCAGCTCCTGCTTGCTGCCCAGGGCTGCAGCCAAGCTGCCCCTTCTGTCTGCAGGCAGCCTGTACTTCGTGGTGCGAGCCTACGAGTCGCAGAAGGCAGATGAGCTCTCTCTCGGCAGCGGGGTGGTGGTGGAGGTGGTCAGGAAGTCTGACAATGGCTGGTGGCTGATCAGGTGAGGAGACTCTTGCAAAGCCCTCATTCCCTGAGGGAGCTGGTTCCCTGTTGCAGGTGTTTCTTGCCTGCTTCTCCTCAGGCAGGGTGCAGAAGAGCTCAGCCTGAGCTGCTGCCTGCTCTTGCCTAGGGGTGGTTTTCCCCTTCCCCATGCACCCTAGGGCAAGTCCTTATCTCCTTCCCCCAGCTGCTCTGCCCCTTCCTCTTGCTTGGAGCTGGGAGAAGGCTTCTCCTCACTCTTGCTTTTCACCTTCCCCCCTCAGATACAACGGCTGCACCGGCTACATGCCCTGCATGTGCCTCAAGCCCTACAAGAATCCTCACCACAAGCTCCAGACCATCATGAACTGTGGCCTCAATGTCTGCACCCCAAACCTCTGCAGCTCCCAGTCCCAGGGTGAGGCTGCAGGACACCACAGGGCACAGGTTTGCTCTTCCCATGACCAGAGTGAAGAGGATGTGAGCTCTCAGAGGGGCAGGTCAAGGTCTCTGCCCAGAGCCAGCTCCACCCCAGAGCTGGAGCTGGACAGCTTGTCCCTCAGCTCAGGGAGCAGCGAGCAGGACAACCACCTCAGCTGGAAGCCCAACTTGTCAAGATCCCTGCCCGAAGTGGAGCAGGCCAGGAGCTGTCCCCTGGGTCACGTCTCTGGCACACACAGCAGCGAGTCCCCGCGCCTCACCCACAAGGACAGGAACGATTCTGGCTTTGTGGAGCCATCTGCAGCCGACCTAAGCTCTTCCCTCACTGACCCTGACTTGGCTGCTTGTGTGCCCAAGGTGCCTGCACGCCCCTCGGCCCACGAGATCCTCCAGAAGTGCAGCACTGTCACCAAGCGTGCCCTGCAGCAGTCCTCCTCCTCCCGACCAGCCCTCCAGGCTCTGCTCCCACTCTCCACCGTGCACTAGTACCTCCCAGGTGGGCATGGACCCAGCCCTGAGTGATCAAGAGCCAAGCACCCTCCTCAGCAGAGCCCTGCAGGAGCCATGAGCAGCAGCACTGGGAGCATCAGGCTGGGGGCTGTTGCTTCTCAAGGCCATGGTTAGATCCTGGTGGCACACGATGCAGGTGCTGGGGAACACCAGTCTGTGCTGCAGCTCCACATGGAGGTCTGGGAGGCAGGAGGAGGGTTATTGGAATTAGTGGGAGGGGACTTAGTGGTTTAATTTATGGGGACACACAACTCAGAGGTCACTTCAGGTGCAGTGAATCTTCCCTTGGGCAGATTTTGCTCTGCAGTGTAGGATGTGAACATTTCAAGGTCATAGAATGGTTTGGGTTGAAGGGACCTGCAAAGGTCATTCAATGCAACCCCTCTGCAAGCAGCAGGGACATCCTCCACTAGATCAGGTTGCCCAGAGCTTTGTCCAGCCTCACCTTCAATAGCTCCAGGGATGGAGCTCCAACCACCTGCCTGCCCAGCCTGTTCCACTACCCTTCTGGTAAAAAACTTGTTCCTTGTCCTTGCTCTTGTGCTGTTCCCCACACCCTGGCCAGACAACCCCAAATCCAGAGCTACAGTGAGGGATGGGGTTGGACAGGGAATGTAGCTGAATGTGTCCCCTACCCATGGCAGGGGGAGTTGGAACTAGATGATCAAGATCCCTTCCAACCCAAGCTATTCGGGGATTCCATGCCAAGGTCATTTATCTGAACCCCTTATTTTATAGATATTTTAAAAAACTCTTTCATTTTCTAGCATTTCTTAGGGAGGGGGTGGTGGGGTTTTTGTTTTGAAGCTAGATCAACTTCAGTAGTGGAGAACTGGCCAGTTGATGTTTTTGATGACCAGATCTACTGGGAGAACCAAGGAACCTGTGGGCTAGAAGCTCTCAGCTCTGACCATTCCCCACTAGGATGTCAGAGGAGGTACAGAAACAAGAGCAGTTGTAGCACAGCTCATAATCATGGGGGCAAGAGAGGCAGAGCTCATTTTCAGTTGCAGAACAGCCCCTTGGAAGGAGGTCTGATAAAACTCACAGCAACCCTCACCCTCAACTCAGTTGCAGAACTGAGTTAGGAAAATACTTACAGGAAAACTTTTCATTTTTGTTGTTCTCCCAAATATATGAAGGTTATTTGTTTTTTGCACCAAATAATTTAACCAAGTTGGAGGTGCTGATGTTGTTCTACATTTTATACATTTGGGTCTTTTAAAAATAAAATCCATTGAAAGCTCTAAGACTGGGGCCTGTAGTTCAAAAACTGCTAACTGGAGGATTGAAATTGTCTTTACCTCCCTCCCTGGTGTTAACATTTGTGGTGGGCACAGGTGAAATCAACCTGGCTTGGCCCAGGTTGTGTTTTGCTCAAGAAAGGGCAGTACTGGGGCATGGTTTAATGGCCAGGGTGGTGTTGGGACTTGATGATCTGAAGAGATCTTCTCCAACCAAAACAATTCTATATTCAGCAGCTAGGCCCTGGCTGGGCTTTGGGATGTGATAGGACCTTGTCAGTGGTGTCTCTCAACTCCAAGTTGTCTTTCAATCCCTATAAAAACCCAGTTGCCAGAGCCAGGTTCTTCATTTTTTTCTCCACAACTGGTGTTTAAATGCCAGGGCTTGAAAATCCAGAGGGGGAAAATCATAGAATCATAGAACCAACCAGGTTGGAAGAGACCTCCAAGCTCACCCAGCCCAACCTAGCACCCAGCACTATCCAATCAACCAGACCATGGCACTAAGTGCCCCATCCAGGCTTTTCTTGAACATCTCCAGGGATGGTGACTCCCCCACCTCCCTGGGCAGCCCATTCCAATGCCAATCACTCTCTCTGTCAAGAACTTCCTCCTAATATCCAGCCTAGACCTCCCCTGGCACAACTTGAGATTATGTCCCCTTGTTCTTTTGCTGGGTGCCTGGGAGAAGAGACCAACCCCACCTGGCTACAGCCTCCCTTCAAGTAGTTGTAGACAGCAATCCAAAGGGAATCTGGCCAAAGAAAGGTCCATCCCTCAAAGTTAAACCCAAAGGAGACCAAATGTTGAACTTGTTTTACAAATTCAAATGTTAGAAATGTATTATAAAAGACAGGAATAGTCCAGTTGGCACAGCTGGTTGCACAGCAGCTCACTGTCCCCTCTGGAAAAAGCAGCTGGTGGGAAGAGGGTCACAAGGTCATGTCCTCTTGCTGGGACACCTCAGTCAGCTTCATATTCTGCCACATGAAATCGATGAACATGGAGGCCTGCAGCAGGCGGCTCAGCCTCTGGAAGTGGCGCTCTGCAAAGAGAGGAGTTGTGGAGTCACAGACTGGTCTGGGGAGGGGGGAAAGGACCTTAAAGCCCATCCAGTCCAACCCCCCTGCAGTCAGCAGGGACATCTGCAACTAGAGCTTCAAACAACCTGACCTGGAGTACTCCCAGGCATAGGGCATCTCTCACCTCTCTGACAACCTTTGGTCAGTCTCTCACCACCCTCAGTGTCAAACATTTCTCCCTCCTCTCCGGTCTGGATCTCCCTCTTTTAGCTCAAGCTATCATCCCTTATCCTGTCACCACAGGCCCTGCTCAAAAGTCTGTCCCCAGATTTCTAACTGATCTCTTGAAGCACTGAAAGGCCACCAGAAGGTCTCCCTGGAGCCTTCTCTTCTCCAGGCTGAACAAGCCCAACTCTCTCAGCCTGGCCTCACAGCAGAGGGCTTCCAGCCCTCCCAGCGTTGCTGTGGTCTCCTCTGGCCATGCTCCAACAGGTCCCTGTCTCTGCTGTGGACTCCAGAGCTGGCCCCAGCACTGCAGGGGGGTCTCAACAGAGCACAGCAGAAAGGCAGAATCCCCTTCCTGCCCCTACTACCCACAATGCTGGGGGTCAGCCCAGGACAGGCTGGGGCTGGGCTGGCAGCACTCAGTGCCAGCTCATGTCCAGCTTCTCACCCACCAGCACACACAAGTCCCTCTCCCCAGTGTTGCTCTCCAACCTGGACTGATACCAGGGTTTGTCCTAACTCAAGTACAGGACCTGGCACTTGGCCTTTTTGGACCTCCTAAGGCTTACAGACTTACATCNAGGTTTCCTCGAAGCCTTCTCTTGGCCTCCAGAACTGAAGACATCCCTTCTGCATATTGCTGTACACTACATTGTTTGTAATACCTCTGATTTAAGTTTAAATTAGTGTCCTTGTTAGGTTTCATGTTATTTTAAAATATCAGTATTCTGAGGGTGTCCTTAAGAGAGCATAATGCACAAAATGAAAAGTCAATAATGACTTCCAGCAACACTATCAGCCTGAGTCTCCAGCATTGTTAGTCTTTTAAGTCTGCTTAAATTTCTGCCAAGAGGATACAATGTTACAATGGACATCAGCAAGTTGAGAATAATCACTGGTCATGGAGTATGAACTCTTCATCCAGGTGAATTACAGAGTCTTTACATGTAACTGTCCAAGTGGGGGGGAAAAAAAAACAAAAACAAAAACAAAAACCGAAGAATGAGGCTTATTGCCTCTCATGAAGCAATTATAGAGAGATCACAGTACGTTTTGCGTTTGCTTTCCCTCAACGTCTGATTCCAATATTTAGCTTTGGAAAGCACTAGCTGACCATCTTTCTAATTGCCATGTATAACTTTGACTTGTGCACCTAGAAAGCCCCAAAGAATATAAGGCCACAAATTCTGAAAGCTCAAAGGCTCCTTCCATAATCAAAAAGCAAAGACAAAAGTAATTTTACTGGCTGTCATTCTTGTTGGATTATCTAACACACTGAGATGCATGCGCATTACTCTGTTTAGATTGACAAGGCAACTTGTAATTAGATAGTAAATCTACTGTTTGAATAGGATGAGCATCAGAATGGCAGAAAATGTCACTGACTGCTGTTTCAAATTCCAATAAAGTCTGGCACGCTCCACTGCCTATGAGCTCCTCTAAAGCAAAGCTCTGTAGTTAAGCTTTCACCTTGCATGCTGGTCTAGAATTTATAGAAAGAACAGGAAAGAAATCATAAGAAGCCCTAGCTATTGTTTAGATTGTTACTGCTTTACTCTTGGTGAGACAACATATGTAGATGCTTCTCTGTATTCACTTTTTCACTCTGCTTCCCTGTCCTCATCTCCACTCATTTGAAAGTATTGTCAACTATGCAGCCTAGGAAACATAGTAACGGGTGAAAATTTATTTGGAAAAGAGGTTCAACAATTTCCAAGTGAAATGAGTGTAGTAGAAATCAATCACAGCATACAAAACACCCTATTGCAGTAATTATAGAACAGGAAGATTAGATATCATTCAGGTGATTTATTATGCATTGTTGGTAGTCACTGGGAAAGACAGTCATATAAACAGAATTATTTTATCATTCTAAAATGCTAAATGTGCATTCTTGTTTTTCACATTTTCATATCTGGTGTCATAGTAGAATCTGATGATCCCATACTGTCTCCAGACTGATGAGAGATCTCTGGTTTAGACTCAGAAACCTTACTTCATTTTCCATGGACAAAGAGCCAGGAAGTTAGTAATTATTTCCTCTAAATCTCAACCCACTGGTATTTTAACTTGCCTGAATAACAACATAGCTTGAAACAACTATGTAACGTTATTGCTCATTAAGGTGAAATAGACAAATAAAATTTTCTCAATTATATTAAAAAAGAATTAACTGATGGAAGCTATAGATGTCCCACAACAAGTATGTACAATTATGCAATGCATAAATCATACTGTTGAATACAGAAAAGCCTGACAGATCTTCCTGCATGTCTCCCTCTTTTTCCAAGAAGACTACGTTGTACTTCCCTCTGTTCTGCGTTAGTAACTACTTAGGAAATATACTTAGGTCCTGATACAACGACAGTCAAATATAATCTCAAAGTTAGAAGTTTACATTTTACTTTCCTTCAGGTTTCAGTTTCCTGAAATTAAATTTGATTAAGTTATTCTCCACTAAACAGGTTTTTCCAACAAAGTACTTTATTTTGATGCTACTTGTAAATTGTAATGAATGCTATCTCTGTCTTCACTGGTGGTCAACCAATCGGGCTGACCTGATTCATGTCTTTCTATAAGTAATAATGTCCAATTCATGTATTTTACACTATAAGAAGATTTTAAACATTTTTTTTTTAGTACACATGAGCACTGGAACTTTACACAGAATTTTGGTATCACTGCTACCTGTGGCAAAAAGGGATGAAAGTCCTTTCCTTCTCACCAATCTCCACTGTAAACAGCCAAGGATTCCCTTAAACCTTTTTCTTTGTCTTGAAAGCTTATCTTTGTCTATCCACTCTGACATCTGTTTCTTACACAATCTCCCCCTTTCAGAGAAAATATAGACTTATAAGGAATTCACATTCATCATCCACATCTCATGAACCAGTCAAAAAAAATTTCTTAGCAGGGGCAGCCTAATCCAACATATTTTAGGTAATTACTGGTCAATAGGACAGAAGTTGAGAGCCTTTAATATCCTCCAGTACATTATCTTTAGCACCAAAAAATAGGCTTGGCAACCACATCTTGTAAAAGTCAACATTTTAAAAAGTCAGGGAAGGAGGGAAGAATAAAGGAAACACTCTGTTACAAGTGTGCCAAAAGAAAGGTTTCCTACTTAATCCTCTTACGCTTTATTTTGTTTGTTTTCATAGTCTCTGATGAAACATAATTTAGAGTGTTTCTACAAAAGGAACTGAGAACTGGGTTCCTGTGCCAGTAAAGAGAAGAACTTACATGAGTTAGGAAACAAGATTAGATAGCTCATGTATTTCTGTTCATTACTATATTGTAACAGCAACTATATTTGCTTGTAGGGAAACATTTTGTATTGACTGGACATGTGAGCAATCTGGGCTGTGCTGACTGCTAAATTGTAAGCTGAAGTTTCACAGTCTGCATGCCAAAAGGCCAAAGACACCACCTGCAAGCGGCCCCCAGAGGAATGAGAAACAAGGGAAGATCAAAAGCAAAACAAGGGGTCTTCTGAACAGATAGCAATGCGCCAATTGCTTGGTTCCTCACAGCTTGCCTTAATGTTTTACACCAATTAGAGAATTCCATGATAGTTTGCATCTGGGCGATTTGGGCCAGCTGTTTGGGGCAACAGCTTGTCCCTTGATGATTTGGACCAACTGCTTTGTAATGGGCTGGTCTGAACAGTCTGCTAGAAGGGTATATAAATGCATGTTCATATTCAGTAAACGAGCAAGACCTAAAATCATATCGGTATCGTGTCTTGACTCCGACATTTGCTCACTATTTCTTTCTGAGAGAACACAATATAGTTGTTGGAGAAACCAAAGGTAATGGTGACTCTTGAATACTACCAGTGATAATGGCTCATTTAACTGAGAGACAACACCAGCACTTCCTAGCTCTATATAACCTGTAGAATACAGAAAAGTAGTCTATAGAAGATGAAGAACCAAATACACACAAAGATAGCTGATGTTACCTTGTTCTGTACTCTTCCAACAAAATTAGAATAGCAAGAAGGGTTTAATATTCCTGCCTCCAAAAGGTCACATGGGTCCCCAAAAGATTAATTTCATAACCTGTCCCTTGTTGGTATCAAAGTTTCAAGAATTTAAGCCTTAATTTGAGCTCAGGGTGGAATCATTTAATATTAAGTAGATCTCAACAATTAAGTACTACAAAACATAGTGCTTTATTCTTCTTTATTCTAAGAGTACTTATTCTAAGAACACCTCCTTCTGAAACTTCATAGCTAGCCATATTAATTCTACTACTATAGCTAATTGTCTAGATCTGCTACTTGTTTATTTCTTCAGTAGCATAGACAGTGTGTGCTTTATGTAGTATTTATGAGAGTCATTTCCACATCATCTTACTCGCTGTTTTTCAATCAAATGGTTTTGCAGCTGCTGTACTAAGATCAACAGATCGTTCTTTGCTGAGCTACTGAATACATAAATAAGTAGTGTCATATTTAAACCTGTCAACTTTTTACTTCCTGAAAGTCTTTAAATGGTTGATGGCACAATAAATAAAGCCTGTAATGGACCCATCCTCTGATGTTTAACAAGTTACGTGGTCGGGAAAAAATAAATAGCAATGATATCAAATTAATCTTATTTACAAACAAGAGATGACCAAGCTGGATAGCCCTTTTATTATCCTGACACAACTAAACAATTACATTGTTCTGGCAGATTTGATGCTATGGGAAGACACAACTAAACAGCACAAAGTGCTTTGACATTTTGAGACTTTTTTTACCAAAAAGAATTTGAAATCTCAGCCAACACGTAAATCTCAGCCAACATACGTCATAGTACTACTATCATCATTACCTTTTAATTGCATAGGGAAAAACAAATGTCCCACAAATTAAAGGATGTGAAGATGGCAAACATCCTCTCCTCATTAACCACAAAAAAGGAAAATGTAATTTCTCTTCTGAAGCTGGTAAACATCTCAGCACACCATGCAACCTGCTGAATTCTTGAGACAAGCACTGCACATACAAACACGTTGTATCATTTTTTCATTAAAGGCTTTTCTTAAAACAAACTAAGCTTCCCTCCTCCCTAAATCAAACCACAAAACAACAAAAAATTGATACCATAATTTTAGTTAGCCCTCATTTCTATTTCTTAAAGTCTGTTTGCTAATTTACAGGCAGCCAAAAAAGAAAATGTGTCACAGGCTCACAGGATGTTAGGGGTTGGAAGAGAGCTATGGAGATCATCAAGTCCAACCATCCTGGCAGAGCAGGACTGTATAATCTAGTGCAGGTCAACTCTGAAGAAGCATATGCCTAAGCCTGGCTGAAGGGGAACTGCAATAAATCAAGCACTGTGTTTATAAGGAGTATGCTAAGGTCAGCGCAGGACAAATAAGAGCATAGGATGACACATGTACAGTTTGAGACACCTTCATACCATGTCCAGCAAACTGGGCTTACCATAGCATAGATGTAGTTTGCAACAAGTGACAGACAACTAGAAGAGGCTCACTGCAAGGACAGTCTTCTTCACTAGTAAAATAAAGTAGGCAAAGCACTTAATTCTTCATGTAACTATAGCATCACTATAATTTCTATCAAGCAATTCTCATGTTCTTGCAACAATACATCGTAAGCTTGTCTGGGCAGAGAACATGTGTTTATGTATATGTTACTAAAGACACCCTAAATGACCTCCCCTCAGCAGCTAGAGGGGAGCTTCTCTAAACTAAGAACAAAATAATCTGTACGCATCCAGATGGCAATGTCATGTAAGTAACTCTCCAGAGCAGACACTAAACTCCATGGGGTACAAGATACACAGTTGTGCATTGTGAAAGTGCTGATGTTATTCTATGCTGTGTTAAAAAACAATTTTGTCTAGAGGCTTCACATGTCTTCTGAGCAACAAAAGCTTGGAGACGGATCCTTGAAACATGTCATGTTTCACACCTTTGGGCACTATCTCAGCAGCTGGAGTATTTCTTAGTGGTCTTTAGAGAGGATAAGTTCTGATATTCTGGTAGCATTTCTTATCTACTGAAGAAATCACCCATGATTAGTCATATCAGATGTTGCTGAAACATCTGCTCTAAAATACCTTATATCTTTTGAACATACAGTTAGACAAAATACCTGAGAGAGCATACTCTCTTTTTTCACTAAATGAAAACCCTAGGCAGTAACTCATAGGTCAGTGAATGGTTTCTGAACAAAATATCAAGATCCTTGCTAAAAGCAGACCAGTATTATCCCAGTTGCCCATTATACATTTTTAATATCTCATGACCATATCCATATTTTCAAGCAGCTAAGGAGAAATCACAGTCAGAACTTCATGTACTGTGCCTCTTAGTCACTTTTACTTGCATACTCACTTTGTATGCAAAGTGAACCAAAACTGAACACATAATAAGCAATATGCTCTTGCTTCACTTTACTGAGCATAGGAACATAGCTGACATTTGCAGGGAAAGGGTGTTTAAAACAGTAAGGCATGACAATATATAGAATTATAGAATTGTTTAGGTTAGACGGATCCTTAAGATCAAGTCCAGCTGTTAACCTAGGACTGCTGAGACAACCAGTAAGCCATGCCTCAGCAGGATCACATCTACACATCTTTTAAATACCTCCAGAGATAATTCAACCACTTCATTGGGTAGTTTGTTCCACTGCTTGACAATACTTTCAGTGAAGAAATTTTTCCTAATGTCCAACTTAGACCTCTCCTGGTGCAACCTGAGGCTGTTTCCCAGGCTTGTTACCTGGGAGAAGAGACCAAGACTCACCTTGCTACAATCTCCTTTTCAACTTCACCCCTTAATCTCCTTTTCTGCATACTGAATAACTACAGTTCCCTCAGCTGACCCTCATAAGATTCATTCTCTACACCCTTCACCAGCTTCTTGCCCTTCTTTGGATACACTCCAGGACCTAAATGTCTTTCCTGTGCTGAAGGGCCCAAAACTGAACACAGTGTTCAAAGTGTAGCCAAGCCAGTGCTTGAGTTCAGGGCCAAAATCATTTCCCTAGTCCTGCTGGACACACTATTTCTGACACAAGCCAGGATGCTGTTGGCTTTGGTCACCTAAGCACACTGCTGACTCACATTCAGCCATCCGCCAGCTAGCACTCCCAGGTTCATTTCCACCAGGCAGGTTTCCAGTCCCAAGCCTGTAGCACTGCAGGACCCAGTACTTGGCCTTACTGAACCTCACACTATTGGCTGTGGCACACCAATCCACCCTGTTCAGACCCCTTTATACATCCTACATATACCCAGGCAGATCAATGCTCCCACTGAACTTGGTGTTATCTTCAAACCTGAAGATAGTGCAATTAATTCTCTTGTCCAGATCATTGATTAGGATACTAAAGAGAGGAGGCCCCAACACTAAGCCCTGAGGAACACAATTTTGTGGCTGGCCACCAACTGGATTTAACTCAATTCACCACAATTCTTTATGGTCAGTCACCCAGAGATTAATTTTATCCAGTGAAGAGTACACCTGTCCATGCTACATGCAGCCAGTTTCTCCAGGACAATGTTGCGGGAAACAATGCTGTACTATAGCTTTACTAAAGTCCAGGTAGATGATATGCATAGCCCTTCCGTCATCCACTAAGCAGGTCAACTTGTCATAGAAGGAAATCAAGTTAGTCAAGAAGGACCTGCTCTTCATAAACCCATGCTGACTGGGCCTGATCACCTGGATGTCCTGTACATGCCACATCATGGTACTTAACCTTCCTTGGCACCAAGGTCAGACGGACAGCCCTGTACATGCCTGGATCCTCCTTCTGGCCCGTCCTGTAGATGGATGTCATGTTTTCTAACTTCCCATCAATTGGGACCTCTATGGTTAGCCTGGACAGCTGGTAAGCAAATGCTTGGTAAGCATTTTTGGCTGGTCCCTTAGCACCCTTGGGTATATGCCATCCAGCCCCCTAGACTTCTGTGTGTCAAAGTGACACAACAAGTTTTTAACCATCTCTTGGATCATGGGGACTTATGAGGGCTTCATTCTCCTTGTTTCTGTGTTCCAGCTCAGTGTACTGGGAACCCAAAGAACAACTGGTCTGACTTACAGACCAGTTAGATTGAGGCAAAGAAGGTGTTATACACAGGAATAATTTAGACATGCCCACATTGCATTGTATGATGGGCACTGCTTACCTCAGAGTGGATGTGCTCTGTTTAGATAAGAAATGGTGGAGGTAACCCCTGGGTGAAAATGATGAACACAGACACATTTAATTGTCTTGTGTAAACTAATTTGTATTTTACTCATTTATGTGCATAACACTTCACAAGTATGTATGAAGGATACAAAGAATACTAACATTCCAGACACAGCCTGGAGAAGAGGAGGCTCAGGGGAGACCTTACTGCTCTCTACAACTACCCAAAGGGAGGTTGCAGCCAGGTGGGGGTCAGTCTCTTCTCCCAGGCAACCAGTGACAGAACAAGAGGACACAGTCTCAAGATGTGCTAGGGCAGTTTTAGGCTGGACGGTAGGAAGTTGTTCTTCACAGAAAGAGTGATTGGCCATTGGAATGGGCTGCCCAGGGAGGTGGTGAAGTCACCATCCCTGGAGGTGTTTAAAAGGATGAGGCACTTAGTGCCATGGTTTAGTTAATTATAAGGTGTTAGGTTGGACTCAATGATCTCAAAGGTCTTTTCCAACCTGGTTAATCCTGTGGTTCTGTGATTTTCAAGTGACTATCTTCTTTCTTTTCCCTTGAGTTTCCTACAAATTACGCTGAGGATCTGTTTGCAGCAGTAATTATTCTTAGTTGTTATTCGTGACTCTTGTTATTCATCATTTGTCATTGGTCTTGCTCTTTTCAACAAAAAAAGAGTACACAGAACTGAATTTGCTTACACTTATTCTAAATAAAAGCTAATTCAGTCAGCAACCACAAAAGAACGAATCAGGAATAGTTAGATCCTTTAAACCCACAACTTGCCATAATACAAATCAGCTTTAGCAGATTAGACCTTCATTATGTTCAGTTTTACATCAATGACAACCTTAAGATCTCATAGCTTGTGGACCAGATAGGGTGAAATTTGAGCACTCACCCACTAGAAACTGATTTGACAGGTGCAAATAAATGAATTAAAAAGGTAACTACAGTAACCACAATGTTCCTAGTCTTAGAAGTATTTCATACATTAGTACACCTGAAGAATGACACTGAAAATGTTTTCATTAGGTTACTTGGGACATAACTACTTACAAGGCTGGTGTCAATGCTCATAAAGACTACCTAGTTCCTCATTGTAGGATGTATTTCGCATCTGGATCACAGGGCAAGATGCTGAGAGGATTTCAGCCATCTTAAATTTGATGTGTGATTATGTTTTCTACTGATCTGTAAGCAATTTCTTCCAACTGTGGAACAGAAGTAGTAATTAAAAACATAACAGAAATATGCTACAGTTGGAATCTGAATATTTGGGGTTTTTTTCTGGTAGCAGAAAGAAATGGACTTTCAGCATGAACAATGTGAGAAATCTTGTTCCTGTACACTGTTTTTGCTGCCCTTTCCACTTAGAGTGGTACAACAATAGTCTGTCGTGACTCACAGTTTGAGACACATGCAGAATGTATCACCTTGATTTTTTTTTTTTTTTAAAGTGTGGGGGCAGAGAGAAATCCAGGGAGGAACCAGCTGTGTTTGAGATAAGCTCAATAGTGCCACCTGCTGAGAAAAGTTCAAGGCATGCGTGTCTCCTAGGTCAGTGGCTCCTGCAGACACTGTATCATGTTTTACACCGTCTCCACTGCTCATAAAAGGATCTCTTCACAGTCCTACGTTGCATAACATACTGCGCTATAAGTCCTTTCTCCTAGCCAGGTTTCATCACCTGGACCAATACAAATGGAAACAGCATCTCTCTGGCAGTTGCCTCGAAGGCAGTCTCAGATGAGGTGCAAACAGTTGTGGTTGTAGAAGGTGACCTGTTACACATCTGTCTCTTCCTCAAGTTACAACAATGGGTTTAATGGATCTATATTCAAATCATTCTTCTTGGCTTAATTAGGCCTTTGCTATCCTGTATGAGTAAATGTTAGCAGCTCAAGTAATAGGAGTATTTTTCCTTTGTTACAGCTAAGAAGCAAGTTATTCATGGAGAGATATATCTACATTGAGCATGAAAGTAAGGAAAGGAAGAGAAGCAGACACAAAACATAGTTTCTACTGTCAAGATCATAAAACTGAAAAGTGTACAAATCTCACCTCTGTTAGTAAATGCTTGTGTTTTCATACCAAAAAATCACAATCTATGTCAACACTGCTCAGTTTCTACATCAGTTAATAGACTTCTAAACCTCAAATCAAAATTCTTACAGTCAAGGTCATGCACAGGCAAAGGGCAAACACTGAACTGAAGATCTAAAACCAATCTGGGGCTGGCCTTACTTCACTATAGTGCCATGGCTATTCAAAACACAGGATGTTCTTAAGCACCTGGACAGAATCCAAGCATCGCAAATATTGCATACCTCCAGAAGACAGGGACTACTGTTTGTATGACAGCCTGCTGTCCTTATATGCCTACAGCTAGTGTAAGCCTATATATACATTGTCCTGGAACAGAAGGATAATTCAGGAACACCTACATTTTGCTTTTTCTTCCCTGTAACATCTTAACAACTAAAAGCAGGGAAGAGGGGAAAAAATGCAAACCACCAATCTCCTTTCAAAATAATGGAATGATAAAGAAGGAGGACACGGCTTAGTATAGATAGTATGGTCTGTTTCACAGTTTGTAAACTGTGCTTCCTAGTGTGGAAATGAATCCTACATGAATAACCTGTTAGCAAGTCTAATTCAGGAAGTGTTCTGAAGAGAAAAACCAAGTGCAGCTCTAGCAGTTTGCAATACGCATGCTCTAGAGGTACAACATGGAAGGACATCTTGACCCATACATATTAAAGTGAAAATGGTAAACTCAGTCAGCTGCCAAGATCTATCACGTAATACAAACCAGCAGGAAGCACCCAGTCTGAACCCAGTAAGGATTCTCCTTTAAGTCTTCAGAGTACTTGGAAAAAATAAAAACAGAAGGGAAAAAAGTTGGGGAGAAGATTCTGAGCAATTAGGGTCCAGGTTGCTAGGTTTACTTTGTCACTCACATTTTATTACAAAAGAGATTAATTTGGCTCCATACAAAGAAATCTACCATAATTTTAATAATCATCAAATTACAAAAATAAGTATCCACAGATGCTTTGGTTCACTCTATTTGGTTTTATCTGAACTTTTTGTTCTATTCTCCATGACCTCCGAGTAAGTGAAAACAAAACACTACATCAAGATTTCTAATAAAGGCACTTCTGTGGTTTGTTTTTCTCAGATGCATGGTACTTTTAAATTGACATAGTTTCCTATACCAGCTCTTTTCCATAAATATTTAAGTTCTTGTGTTGCAGTCATGTGCACTGATGATGCCTGCAACTTCCTAAGTGTCTTATCTGTCAGAGGGTACACTAGACTTGGCCATACCTTCACTTACCAACAATTCTGTGGAGAAAACATGGTTCTCCTTTTACCTGTGACAAAGAATGCATAACAAGATACCAACAATGTGCTAACTAT
This sequence comes from Ramphastos sulfuratus, assembly GCA_013399055.1. Lineage (NCBI taxonomy): Eukaryota > Metazoa > Chordata > Aves > Piciformes > Ramphastidae > Ramphastos > Ramphastos sulfuratus. Next base: position 80,627 of record WBNM01037432.1, read on the forward strand.
TTATATCAACACTCCAACAGACTACCATTGAGTTTCACATTATTATCATTATATGGATATTATCTCCTCTTTATTATGGAGGCCTTGAGCAAGCTAGTGTAGTGGAGGGTGCCCCTGCTTACTGCAGGGAGATTGGAACTAATCTCTAAGGTCCCTTCCAACCCAACCCATAATACAAATCCTAGTTTTTCTTCTATTTCCTTCCCTTTCTACAACTTTGACATAAACTTGCAGGGTAAACACAGGAATACAAAGTGTGTGAAAGCTTTCAGGTGTGACGTGTGGAACTATATTTTGTATTTTACTATCTCTAGCATGCTATGTAAGATATCCTGTTCTCCAAGAAAATTCTTCCAAAGGAGAAAAAGGTACTATTTTGCTGTGGGTCTCCTTATTTCTTTCACCATATGCAAACAAATGCAATGTTTTTTTGGAGAAAGATGAATTTGTTTGATGGGTGCATACACTTTATTTTCTCAGACATGTTTCTATCTGTACTAATTCTATCTTGACGAGTATTCTGTCAAAATATAATTTTCCCTTTACTTTCATATGATGAAGAAATTTTCTTGTAATTATCACTAGGATGACAGTCAGTTGACTTCAGTTTTGCTCATGCAAATATGGATGTACAAGTAAACATGGAATATATGCATGGAAATGACCAGCTAGCAGGTAGCCACTATTTTTATAAGATGTTTTCTTAAATAATAATATATACTAAATAATAAGCCAACTTACCTATTCAGCTCTCTATGAGAAGCAGCTAGAGCAAACTAGTGAATTCCATACTGCATAAATGGTGGAGAGGTAAAACTAAAACCCAGAGATATATGTTTCCCTGAGAATTAACACATCAAATATGTGGGCTGGTATGTTTTAAAGTTATCATATAAAATAATTAATCAGCCATCTCTTTTATACATTTTCCCCCCCCTTCTAAAGTGGATAACAAGAATCTGATTTCAATTTAACTAAAAATTTTGGCCTCATTATTTGCCAAAATAATGGCAGAGTGAATTTTTTAAGCCTTTTGGGTTCGAAAATATTTTTTCTGCTGATAAGAATTTACGTGAATTTTTGCAATAAAAAGCTTTGCTCATTTTTCAAGTTAACTTTTTTTCTGCCTCTGGATGGTGCTGATGGAATAAAAAGCTTCTCTCTATAGCATTTTAGCTCTCCATGTTGGTGAGGCTTGTGAGGAGCCTGACAAACAGTGTCATGTAAGTGTCTGTTTTTACTAACGACATTAGCTTATTTTGATTTCCTAGAGAACATAAAAAACAGAGCTGAGGGATGCTAAGGCTATTTATATAACAACATGAAATGCAGATGGATGCTCTAATGAAGAACACCAGTACCAATCACATAGCCAGAAGGACTGTGTTTAGGTGTGCATCCAGAGAGGCGTTCAGTATCAGTTTCCTTTGCCCTTTTACAGCATGTGCTGCTACCTGTTAGCATTATTCACTCTATAAAAACAGAACCTAACTATAGGAGCCAAGCAATTTTCCAGAGGAATCAAACTTGCGATTACAATACAAACAAAGGCTGAGTTTACTAAATTGAATTCCAGTTAGACTTCATCACCCCAGGTCATACACCTTTCAGTCAGATATGGGCAAAGAAGCACCTTTGCTCAAAATTCTATCCCTCTTTTTCAGAAAGCTGCCCTTACCACCTACCAGAGGACAGACAATACCCCCTTCATGTTCTTGGACCAATAGAATTATGAGATAAAGTGTTCCCAAAGGATTATTTTAGCCTGAGGTCTTTCATTATTTTCCCAAATCAGACAAAGATCATGGTTTTAAGGACTTATAAGGTTTATGTAAATCACAGTTATAAGGACTAATCACTTTCAAAGGGAGTGTTTTTAAATATGCACCTATGGCTTCCCTCTGATTTGTTTCCAAATCAGATACAAATTTCACGGACAACAACAAAACTGTAATATTTGAATAACAATAGATAAAAGGACCAAAACTACCAGAGGTTCTCATAGCAACTCAAGCTCTTTTTGCTATGTCTGTAAAGCCAAATACTCTTTACAAAAAAGATTCAACCAAAAATCTCTACAGGAGAACTTATCAAAGTTCTATTTCATGCCCTATTCTCAAGGCTGAAAAGCATATACACACTAAATATACATAATCAGCAAAGCCACCCCACGCAAAGAAAAGTGAGCAGACATTTACAGATAGTAAGATACTAATTTTGTTTGGCAGTAAGAGATTTTCAAATGTGAGGCTTCTCTGTAGAATGTTAATAGTGAACAACATTCTATTGAAATGTTGTTTGACCTGTCCTCAGGTCACTTATCCTTGTTATAAAATTCTACGTGACTTTAGAACATCATAACAAATTTTGCTAAAACCACAGTCCATGGTCTCACTGCTGTGTTTGGGATTATTATCATTGGCTTCAATAAGGACTGGCTTTACTCTAAATTTTAATCAATATTTTTACAGCTATTTTTGTTCTGTCACAATGAATGCTACAAGACTTGTATTAAAATGTTCTGAAGAATATTAGACTAGAATATAGATTTTAAAACCATGCTGGATAAATAAATAGTTGACTATAAGAAGCCAGAATGTTCTCAGTAGAACTCATTAAGAAGGATGTGCCTCTAGAGCCTACACACTGTGAGCTAGAAAAGAGGTGTGAACAACAGTAAAGAGTATCATTAGATGTGGAGATGAATGAGAGGATAAAAACGCCATTATATGTAGTCATGAAGTCTTAGTGCTTCTCCTTACTCATTCACACTAAGAAGACACAACAAAATAACCTGTATGTCTTTGTTGATGAGGTTCTCCTGAGGAAGCTGATCAGAAGCATGAACCCACTAGGAGTTTCACATACATTTAACACATAACATTACACACGCACACACTCTGTTCAATATACCTCTGTTAAGATATGGTTAACCATTAACACAACAGTTCCTGCAAACACTAGAAAAGAGCTAGAAACAGTGTGAAACCACAACTAAAGATAGTCAGGTATCTTTACCTACGAAGGCAGGTATGCAATGATCAAAACTAAACATTAACAAAATGGACTGTCCTTCTGGATGTGAGGAAAATCTCATATAGTACAAGACATCTCATACAGTACAAGGTTTCATCTTGCAAGCTATTGTTGACTCTGCATTTGGGGCTTCTCCATTGGTTTGAATTTTCCCATTCCTGTACTCGTCATATACCTTCCTTCATCAGTTTCCAAACTTTCATTTTTTCTTTTTCTAAATCTTAAGTCAAACTACCATGAAGGTGTATGGTTTTTTTAACTTGGTAAGTGCATGCTATCCATTTGCTATATCTTCGAGACTGTAACTTCATTCTTGTTGAGCTACTAAAATAGACAGTATTATTTAACTGCTACTCAGACTGTTTTTTAACGTGTGCCTGCAAGGTGTCCACTGAAGTACAAGAGTGATTACCTAAAACGCACTAGATTTTTCCTGATTTGATTTCAGTTCTTTTGACCTCATCTTGCTGGGTGCCAACAGAAATTCTTGACGGTAACAGCAGTAGGCAAGAGATAGCAAGAATTCTCTACGGAAGGACTCAGGGTAGCATGAAATCAGATATACACGACTCTTGGAAAACTGATTAAAAGTCTTGACCCTTAACCATGGACATTAATGCCAGATTAAATAGAGAAAAATAGCTTGATTATTCCACTCAAGTTCTAGTCCCAGCAGAAGCAGCATGAAGCTATCTCTATATGGCAACTGTGCCACTGTAGTATGAGCTTCATAACAATTGCTTGTAAACATGTGCTCCAAGTTTATGGGAATGCAAATACCCAGGTTCCATCACAACTACTTCAAGTACCAACAGCTGCACGGTACTAGAAACTTTCTAGAAATATACCACTCCTAATGACTTTAATATATAAGAGAAATGTGCTGAGCTTCTTAAGGTATCCTTTTAAGTAATGCATGGTTCATTCCAGTGCTTTAATGTCAGCTGAGCCAGCATAATTACTTTTTATCAGTATTTTCATGGTGCATCTCTACAATTTCTGAATTCACAAACAGCAAAATTAGCCAAAAGACTCTTGAATGTTGTTAGCCTACAAGTTATCACTCTGAATGATTACTCATTGGCTCACACTACATGAATGTTAGCAAAGTGTGAGAAAGAACACTTAGTCTCTTTAAACTAAAGCACAGTACTCCTCTTTTTGTTTTATTACTGAAACTGTTGTAAATACATGATTTCCTTTCTGTGTTAACTACTATTAACTATTCTCTAAGTTAAACATTCTCCTTCAGTTGATTTTATGAGTAAGAGACAACATTATTTACATATACATTGTACAAGTATGTGTGTTTATAAATCTACAAATTAAAAAAAGAAAGTGAGGGTAGTATATTCTAAACTCTAAATGGTGGCCACACAGAAAATCTTAGTGTTCCATCACACTACTGAACATTAAAGAGTTTCTTTATTTAGCTAAATGTACTCAGCATAGCCCCTCTGTCATAATGCTACTGCTTTTTAAGCTACTATCTGTGGTTTTAAACAATGCAAAATTACATCTAGAGGAAAACGTTCCTCTAGATGGAAATGTCATGGAAAATTTGTATACAATTTACTGCAAGATGGAAAGTTTGATGCAGGCTTTTTGGAATCTCTCCTTTTTAGCTTAGAATCATCAAATCATTAAGGTTGAAAAAGCCCTCTAAGATCATGGAGTCCAACCATCAACCCAGTATCACCATGCCCTCTAAACCATGTCTCTGAGTTCTGTGCCTATACATTTACTGAACACCTCCAGGGATGGCAATTCCTGTTCCAATGTTTGAACACTCAGTAAACACATTTTTCTTAATGTGCAATCTAAACCTCCCCTGGTGCAACATGAGGCCATTTCTTCTCGTCCTATCACTAGTTACTTGGCAGAAGAGAACACCCACCTCATCACAACCTCCTATGAGGTATCTGTAGAGAGCAATGAGGTCTCCCCTCATCCTCTTCTCCAGACTAAACAACCCCAGCTCCCTCAGCTGGTCCTCATAAAAGGAGCTCTGGACAGTCTCCAGCAACTCAATGTCTTTCTTGGAGTGGGGGGCCCAAAACTGAACACAGTATTCAAAGTATAGCTTCACCAGCGCCAAGTACAGGGGCAGGATCACTTCCCTACTGCTGGCCACACTATTGCTGATCCAGGCCAGGATGCTGCTGGCCTAGTTGATCACCTGGGCACACTGGTGGCTCATGCTCAGCTGGCTATAAACCACCACCCACCATCTTTTCTGATGGGCAGCTTTCCAGCCACTCCTCCCTAAGCCTGTAGCATTGCATGGAGTTGTTGTAACCAATTTTCCTCATCATGTATACATAGAAAAGTTCAAAGCCTTTTTGCTTTCTGAAAAAAATTAAAAAATTAAAGAGGTTTTTGTTGGAAGTGTCAAATAATTTTAAGAAGGTGTGGCACTAATATTCGCTTAATCAGTACAACTATGCTCTTGCATCTATCCAGGCAAATCTTAGTAGAAGTACATTCAGTTTTAAAAGAAACTTTAATTTCAAGGCCTAATGAACATGATGAAGTCTCAAGAATAAAATCTATCACAGCTTGAATGTGTTCTTCTCTTTCGATATATTAAAAGATGTTTACTTGTCAGCTATCAGAAACACTCACCCTCATGGGCTAGAATAACCAGTTATTGTAGCTGTAGTCATTTATTCTATTACACAATTTCTGAAATGTTGGAAAGACTTTTCTCAAAGTTAACAGTGTGATGAAAGGCCACATGCTGGGAGAGTAGAATTGGTTTTGGAATGCTGGAGTTGAAAAACATAGGCTTGGGAAAAAAATACTAAATCCTCAAAACATTCTCAGATTAATGCTAAAAGCAGAAATGGAGCCTTTGATGTAGAAATTAGTATTTACAATTAAAGTAGGAGACTATTATTATCTTGCTTTCCTAATTCAATTCTTTTGACTGTGCATTTTGAAAGAAAAATAATACCACATTACATGTGAACTACCAGTGAAAGGCATGATTATCCACTTTCAAGTTTGCATTAATTGTTGTTTTATGTTCATTATTTTAATGTTCAAAAGGGTTTTTCTCCCCTATAGTGTTAAAAGTTTAATTCCCAGATAAACTATAGCTCCCAAAAAGAAACAAAACTGGCATGCCAGATTTCATCTTACTGCCTGTGCTTTTATTTTTACAAGTTCACTGGAGAAATCCTCAGCTGATGTATGCTGAGACAATTCAACTGATGCTACAGAAGTTGGGTAGCTTGCACAGAAGGTTTCATTATGACAATTTGCAAAACTGTTCTGTCATGGGAATCCAACTGAGTTCTTGGTTTGGAATAGAGTCTTGGCTATGTCTAAATGCTGTATTCCAAGCTGTATACTGATCATCTAATTAGCCACTCAGATTACTTCAAAATAAATCTTGCATTTAGTCTTCTGTCTAATCATGTAGCAGTCTCAGCTTCACATAATGATTCTAACTGAAATTGAGGCAGTGCTCAGAAGTATCTCATAAAAAAAAATACGCTGACAAAAAAAGCTCTCCTCCACTCCCTTGCAACTGAAATATTTCACCTGCAATAGTCAAGCCATAGGGCTCCTGCCAGAGTTTAGGGGCATACTTTCTTCCCATTCTGACACAATATTAACTACTAATTTTGGCACATTAAAAAGTCTCCTTTATTCACCTCTCTTTGAGTTGACCCATGTCAGCACATGTAAACATCAGAACAGCACATTGAGATAGTAATCCTGTCTGAATGGAATCCCTGAGGATTTAGATACACTCTGAATCATTTTCACCAAGTAACTGTATTTTCTTATGCTTTTGTTCTCACTTTATTTGCTTGCACATATCCAGTGACAATGGCTGGGCTCTAACAACACAGGCATTGTTGTTTCAGTTCTTAAATAGATATTAGCAAATAACCACCCATGCAACAAAATTTATGCTTTATTAATTAAAAATAAAAATTAAGAGCAAAGTTGGCTTTTGCAACTTTCTTAACTCAGGTTTTCATATAATTTTTGCACCACTTCATTCAATTAGGCACTTTCTGTAACTTGTATTTCACTGAAAGTATCCTAATTCACCCACTCTATAGTGGCACAGAGGGGTCCCTGAGGTACCTATACCAGATTACATCAAATTCATGACATCAAATAAAAATACAGACACCCACAGGCCCTTGATCCCTTTCCCAAATTATGAGACAGGCAAATAGTTGGTTGACAGTGGTGTTGTTTGTATTTCCAAATTAATTTGTACAAACTATATGAACTGTTTTAATTTTGCTGAGCAGTAAAAATCTTTTTATTACCATAATTAGATAATTCAGGCTGGGACTATGGCTTTTCCGTGCTAAAATCTTCAAATATCTTCAGCTGAAAGGAGCTCACCTAGGAACACAGGTGTGTACACTTGCCCCTCAAGATCAGAAACAGGCTATGATCTTTATTGAAAAGCATGACTGAAGAAGAAAATACTACCTATTTTCAAAAAAGCAAAGGAGTACCTGAGAATCACAGATCACACAGCCTTATCTGATACCCAGGAAGATCCTGGAAGTGTTGCTAAGCATACTGAGAATAGTGCTAAATAAATAAAATTACCCTCACCATGATGTATGGTCTTATCAAAAATATCTCACTAGAGCAACTGATTTTCCTTCTAGCTAGCTTAATGAACAAGGTTAAGCAATATATGTGCCACACCTCAGCCGTAGTGAGATATTTGACGTGTAATAAATTGGTAGTATTTACAGAATGGCAAGCACAATAATCTGAAAATATAATATCTTATGACTCTATCAAATTAAAAGACTTTAAATCTGGTTTTCAGAGATTTTATTTTTTAACATTTCAAGCCATAGTATCTGTAAATTGGGTTATGAAGTAAACACACAAAACTCACACATGGCATCATACTGGGAGAATTTACATGCATTTTGAAGGTGATTAGAATTTTAAGTGACCCTAGTAAGTCAGAAAAATGTGAGTAAGGTACATTCTATCAAGACCAGTGGCAAAGCACCGCCCATAGGAAGGGGAAATAAAGTACATAAATGCAAAGAAGGGAAACAATCAGATTATGTCAGGAAAGAATCTGGTTATTAAGATTAAACCTGAGTAAGCATCAACCATATGGGGCACTTATTCTGAACTGTACTAACAGGAATACTGTAAATCTGAAACAAAGCAAAGTGCTTTGCTTTTTGTTCGTCCTGGTGAGAGCTTAGCTGGAACACTGACTGCATTTTGGCCAATCTGCTTAAAGCAGGCAAAAGCAAATTACTGAGTCCTGAAGGAAGATTAAGAGTAATAAGAGGTTTTTAAAATGTGAAGAGAAACAGCTGCAGAAATATAGTAGGGTTAGTTTAAAGGAGAGAAATTTTACACGTAACATGACAACTGTTCTCTAATACGAAGGTTGGTAAAAATGCTCTACTGATAAACCATTCTCCAGCCTCACTGGGAGAAAGAAAAAGAGAAACAAACTTTGGTTGCAGCAGCCAGATAGTTCAGATATATACTGGTAAAAATTTGTAATTCAGAGATTTTTGTCTTTATCATTACAGTGGCTGGGAAAAGCCTGTCACTGTTTAGACAAAGGAGGACAAAGTATCTGTCATAAATCCTGTTTTACTGAAAGGAGATGAGCTAGGTGAAAAGGCCTCTTTTCACTGTTACATTTCTCAGATTATAGAATGTTTGGGGTTGGAATGCACCTGTCACAGCCCAGCTTCCCAAGACAATTCTGGGCAGCAGGGGGCAGTTGTGTTAAGATTTGAAAATTCCACTGGAGTAAATTAAAGTGACCCAGCATCAACCATCTGATGAGTTGGGTTTATCAGAGGCAATGAAAACTCTCAGTAATTGACTGGAGCGGAGCGAAAACAGGAGGAAAAAGGAGAGCGAAAGAGAAAGCAAGTTAAAAAGTCAGAGAAAAAGAAAGATATCATCTATCCTTGGATCCAGTGACATTTCCACAGGCATAGTCCAAGTCCTTCAGTGGTGGAGGTACTCCTTGAGTTTTCGGGCACCTCAGCACAAGAAAGACATTGAGGTGCTGGAGGAGTGTCGTGGTAGGCCTAAACAGGCCAAATTAGGCTTGTACATGTCCTGGCTTGCCCAGGCATGTTTTTCTCTTCTCCCTCCTTCTGTTTTGGGGAGATCAAACGCGGGAAAAGGGACAAAGAACCTGGCACCACTAAGTCTGGGGTCTGCCCAGCAACTGCGGTAAACAAGGTGCACACGGTTGCCTTATGCAAGGCCTGTGATCTGCCCAAAAAAAGGGTAAAGCAAGCCTATGGCTTCACCCAATATGGCCAAATCTTGGCTAACTGCCATTTGATTGGCTATCTCGTGTCCAAANGGAGGTGCAAAGATAAGCAACTACACTGGTGAAGGGCATAGAGAATAAGGCTTATGAAGAGTAGCTGAGGGAACCGGAACTGTTTAGTTTGAGGAAGAGGAGGCTGAAGAGAGACTTTATCACTCTGTACATGAAAGAAGGGGTAGGTGCTGTTCTCTACTCACAGGTAATTAGTGATAGAGCAAGACGGAACAGCCTCAAGCTGCACCAGGGTAGATTTAGATTAGATATTAGGAAAAAATATCTTCACTGAAAGAGTGGTCAAGCATTTGAACAAGCTGCCCAGAGAAGCGGTGTTACCATCCCTGGATGAGTTTAAAGGTCATTTAGATGTGGCACTTAGCGATATGATTCAGTGGTGAACTTGGTAGAGGACAGTTAATGGTTGGACTTGATGATCTCAAGGGTCTTTTCCAATCTGAATGATTCCATGATTCTATGTACCACTGCTGAATTTTTACCATAAATGGTTTATTTGATTGCTTTTTTAAGATTTTTAAGAAAGTCATTAAAAGAGTCTGAGTAACAGCTAAGGCCTTTTCTGCTATTCAAAATAAATAGTTCAAATCTGCCTGCTGTTTTGTTGGTGCATCTCCTAAAAAAGATACAAAGTATTCACAGTGGGGATGTTCTTTCTTAAACCCTGATTCACAACATCCATTGCTACGATACGCCTGAAATCCATGGATTCTTGTGCTGATGATGGTTCCCCCTATTTTTTTCTCATAACACAAGTAATTATTTGTGTTATGAGAAAAAGAAGGAACTGTTCTTAATGTTTATTTCTTATGAAAATGTCAATAGTGTATAAAATCTATCTAATGATATTTGGGTGGAATGGTGCAATTTTCTTAATTAGTAAATGTGATTAATAATGCTATGCTATGCAAGCCATTATGTCTGTAATTTAGCCTTGGCAGTGAAGCGGTGTATGACAAAGACATTCCCAAAATTTAGGGGAATTCTTAGCAACCTTACTGTCTCTGCCAGTATTCACATAAGATATACAAATAATCATGCAGACATCTCTATCTGCCTTCTCCTGATCACATAATGAATCACTGTCATCACCCTCCACTACCAATTATCCTCCAGATACTACTTCAACTAACTTGACTAACTCAGTTTTTCTTAGTTAGGAATCTCTTGCTCAAGTTGTGGGAGAAAATCAGAAGAACATACATCAAAACCAAACATCACTCCCCAAGACACACAAAAACCAAATCTACTTCTGTCTTCATCCAATGTTGGTAGCACAGCCAGAAGGCTACAAGGTACATTAGGATGATTAGTTTATTACACATATTCGATTTCTCTGAATACAGAAGCAATGAAAAGGAAGAGTGGAACAGAGAAAAAGCTTTCATCCAATATTGACAAAAGACTGCTAATTATGAAAGCAGTAGAAATTCAAGTTCTTTTATTAAGCCAGCTCTCAATGGTCTTCATGGAGTTGACTATTTTTAGTAGTCATCACAACTGTGAAGCTTTGAATACTGAAATTAATTTGAAATATCAAAAAGAAAAATAATATTTTCAGTCCATCATAGTCTTTCTGTGGAGGAGAAAAAAAAACAACAAACCAAAACCCACAACCACCAAACAAACAAAAAGTTTCATAATAACACTTACCTGGAGCCCTTGAAAGCTTACAAAGTGGAGAAGTGGAAAAGACAACTCTTTGCAGTGACAATGTGAAAGAGAAGAAGCAGTAGCAACAAACAACGAAAAACAGACAAGAACTTTAGTTTGACTCCTAGAAAAATTACTGCCTAGAGACTTGCTACAAGGGATTGATCTTCTTTTCACTTCCTTTCACTCCCTTTCAATCTGTGTGGCTTTTTACATTGCACTGAAGTTTTCCACACACTAACATCAAAGGGAAGAGAAAATGAGAAGAGGTCCTAAATTTGCATTAACCAATGGAGATAACAACAGACTGGTGGGGCAAAATGTCACTCATCATCCCTCTCACCTGATTACCAGGGCTCTAGTAGGTGTTACCCTCCAATTTTTCCACATTTACATTGAGGGTGAGTCAGCCAAAGAAGACTGATGCATTTCTTAGCATTCCTCTTCTTTGTAGGCAAACTTACCTGTCCTGCACAACCAAACTCTTTTCTAGATGTCATTGGCTCAGAAACAGCATTTGCTATTTGACAAAACACCTAACATTTTGCATTGAAGTATTTAGTGTTTCACTTGAAGCTGTTCCATCATTAAGTTATTGCCATTCACTGGAATGTAGCCCATCACGTAGCAAACACCCTCTGTCTCCAGCCCACATCCAACTGCCTTGCTTAACAGGTTGTGTAAACACAGTGTTCACAGAAGGGTACTATTACAGTTTTCCCAGTTATACCAACAATCCCTTCACAGGTGCTCAGGAGCTTCAAAACGGTACTTAAGATCTGCTTTGGCAGTGTGCCCATCTTCTGAATAGGGGTGAATTTTAGGCCGGTAGGACTAGGCAATGCCAAGGGAAGAAGATCATCTAAATCCTTATGTAGGGAATGAATTTAAGCTGAGGATTATGTTCTTTAGAATCGTAATAGCCAAGGCATAGAATATGGAAGTGGTTTGACATGCATTTACTTGCATTTACCTTAGAGAGGCTGTAGTAACGATAACAAACCTTAAGAGGTCTATTTTTACATCTTAAAGCTTTCCTTTCTACATCTTGAAGCGTGTCCAGATTATCCTCTGGAGCTTGCGTGTTCTCTCTCCCTTTTGGATGGAGTTATTGAAGTAAATTCACCCCAAGCTATTTCCAACTCTGTTCAAGTGTTAAAGGAGGCATACCAGTGCAGTAATCTAATCCGTACTTCTAGCAGAAAGTGCTTTGAGAGTCAGCTATGCAATCCACTGTCAACACTGCTGACTGCTCAATTATGGACCATGACTGGCAGTTTAGAAGGAAAAACCTAGAGAAAGAGTCATAAAATATTTTTGGGAACCACAATTTTGACACATAAAAGCTACACAGGGTTTAGTAAAGTCAGCCACTGGTCTAGAAACATTTGGGATGAGCATGTGAAAAACATGTTGCAAAAAGAAATGTGCGTGTTTGAAACAGCTACTATCCATGAATTTGATTTTAAACTGGTTTTGGTAGTTGAGAATGACAGACATTTGTGCCACTGTTTTACTTAGACTGGATCTAAGATATACCAGATGCATTTTACATTATCATTTTCACTGTTATTCTTTTCAGAGAAAAAATTACAGATCTACTTATCTCCTACTAAACTTTTTCTTTTATGAGTTATGTATTATGAGCTCTCCTAATACTTCACATGTGATTGACTGGCTAGCAGCTTGCAACCAGAATAACCAGATACCTAGACTTGCCCTTGCCAGTCATTTCCTCCAGGACAGTTCAGTTCAGGCTCATGAGTTGTAGACATTAGCACAAAATGAGCTATCTTACATTAATGGGATTCCAAGTAAACAGCTACCTACTCACCAGTCAAAAACCTCAGCAGGTAAGTCAAAAGCATAGAGTCAAATTCATCCTCCCAGTCTTAAAATCTATGGAACCAAGACGAACTGTACAATAACATTTAACAGCACTACAGTTAAACAAGCTTGTATTGTACTCTTCAATCCAACAACAATGCCTACCACAGTGCCCACACTTTTTGTCTTGAATATCAACACTTTTTTCTGATAGTATAAAACTTTCATAGTATTTTTTCTACTGACTTGTTCTCTTTCTCTTCTTCTCATATGAGTATAACTTCTCTGCCAATGAAGTCAATGAGAACATGAAAAAAACAACTGGCTTTAGGCCTTTTGAGTTACAATATCCACACAAGTAACACTAGAGAGGCGGGTTATTTTTGCTTCACAGAAGTCTTGAGAGCTTTTAAAGAATATGTAAATGAATAAGGTAACTAAATGCGAGTCCTCTGACTTGACCAAAACCCTCAACAAGATTTAGAGGCATTCAAACTAGTATTTAGAGCAAAGCAGTTTCCTAAACAACTAGCAGACTCTTATTCAGAAAATGAATGGTAGCTGAACATATACTGAAAACTCTACTACAGTGATGAAAAAAAGAGGTGAATTAAAAACATCTTCAGATAGTTTAATTTAAAATATTATTATAATCAAAGTACTTTGTCCAACAAGAGTTTCTAAAATCTTTACTCAATTTCATTACACATGAAGAAAATCCAAAGATCCCTCTGGCATTACGCTATATTTTGCTTGGTGCTGGTGGGATTGCTACAAGAGAAAAGATTTGTGAGAATATGGATTTGAAAGTATTACTAATGGCTTTTTATTGAGTATCAGTGCCATTTTATTGATAATGAGGGATTTGCTGACTATTTACCACTGACATTTTGAGAAGTTGTTCAGTAATCCAAAATGATCTCCTACTGTACAACATTCATTTTTAAGCTTGGATCCAGAGGGAAAAAAGTGGGCGTTCCACACAGCACGACATTTTGATGTGTTCTGAAGAGTTATTAAAGGGCTTGTCATCCAAAGTAGTAGGATAGATTAAAAAATACATAAGGACATTTTCATTAGAGTCTGGCTGTTCAGATATTTTTACATGAATCATAAGAGTTCAGACACTCATCTGAAAGTGTTGCATTGAATTTAGGTCTTTGGGGTCCGTTGGATTCATTCCTATAAAGGTCTCCTTTTAAGACTTCTCATTCTTTATACACCTTCTTGTATCAGACATTTAACAAGTTGGAAAATGAAGATATAAGCAGACTTGTGTGAATTTCCAGGAGGTTTGGATCAGGCAGGCATTAACAGAGCATTCTTTTAACACTCAGTTCAAAACCAGTATGATTCAGGAAGTTAGGAAAGCGTAAGTGGGAGGCTGGAAGTGAAGGCACTGAGCTTCTCTAAAACTTCAGAAGAGTTTTGGTATTGTTACGTATAAAAACAGATTGAATCCAGCTTGCCCAAAACAGTTTTCCTTTGTTTAACTGAATTATTTATCTGAGTTTTCTTCCTCTTCTTTTTCTGCAGTAATTTTTCTACACCAACTATTCTGGCATGGCTACCAAAGGAATGTTTCAAGCACACTTTAATGGTGCACTCACTTGACTACAACTTACCCAGGATACTAGCAAATACTAGACTGAAAAAAAAATAAAAAACCAAACCAAAACAAACAAACAAACAAAAACCCAAAAAAAGAAATCAAACAAAACAGGCCAGAGGGGGCAGGGAAGGAGAGTTAGAAGATATCTATATGTCGGAAAAGCATCAGAAGAGCCTGGACCTGGAAAACTGAGCAACATGAACTAAGTAAAAGCACTGAACCAGTTTATAGCCCGAGTTGTGTTACAATTAGTTGTTTATTGTCCCAGAAAACATGATCCATTGGCTCCTTTTATAGCCTTATGTTTACTATTGATTAGGGACTCCCATAATGTTTATCTAAATAGATTGACAAGAGCTATCAGATCTGTGCTTTAATAAAGGTTCTAAATTTATTATTTTGCATCTAAATTGAATCATAGTTTTTCCAGTATGATGAATATACATTGTACATATAAAACTATGGAGAATATCTGAGACTTTTCAGTTTGACCACTTTTATTCTGGAGCTAAGATGTGAATTTTGGAGCCTATTTCTGGACATCCATCTGAAACTTTAAAAAAAAAAACCAACCTTTTTTTTTTTTTCTTTAACCATACGGTAATTTTCCTTTAGAAAGTAAAAGAATTAAAGAAAAAAAAATAAACAAGATGTTGATTTCACACCACAAATTCACTGCCTGAAAGGAAAATCTCTATCAAGGAAGTCAGTAATACTGGTCTACTAGCCTTCCTGAGACAGGACATCACTCAGATGCTAATATAAATTCATTAGGTAGACAAACATCTACCGCAGTATTTATTCATTTTCCTGCTGTCAATAGTGATGAATTGTTTCCTTGAGTTCTTTGGTTAGAAATGGGCTGCTTTTGTTGTTTTGGTTTTTTCCTGATAAACCTCTCAAGACCCCAGACACTTTCTCAGTCATATCTGTAGCTGTTACAAAACTCATAGGAACATTTCATCAAACATGCAACAACAGCAGCCGCTACAAAATATGAAGGTTAATGAAGAAACTTAGCTGTCTTGGCTAAAATGAACCCTTCAGCAAATTCTCTGGCAAATAGCTTTTTAAACAAAGAAACACACTAAAAAATGACAACAAAACCACCTCTCTAGCTCTATTACATATACAATAAGAACTGATACTGCGAAAATGAAAAATTGGCAAGAATTCTCTTCTTTCAGTAGAACTTCAGCCCATATTCACACATAATGAATACCAACTGTAAAGTAAGATTAAAGCTCTGCTGTAATCTAAGATGTAAAAAAACAAACAAGCAAAAGCATAGGACGAAAACTTTACTGAAATATGAACTTAATGAGTTCCATGAATGACAATCTGAAAGAAATTCATAGCAATATAAGGACAGACCTGAAAATTTACTGGTTGGACAAACTACGGTCCTCTAGAAGGTGCAAAAGTAAGGAAGAACACAAAAAGATTCTGAAAGATTAAAGAAAATTGAGGAAAAACTTTAAGTTCAGGGAAAACCATCAAATTTTACTAGAAGAAAGACTGCCTAAAGCCTCAAATTACTGTGTGATTCTACAGTTCTTCCATTCTGAGCTAAAAGCAGCTTCCGTTCTTTCACATCATGAACTGGCCCTTTAACCCAGCATAATGCTGTGCAGAACATTTTTCATCTTTTACTTGCTGCTTTTAATCAACTAAAATTACAACAGCATATGTCTGCATTCTATTTTCTCTGTTGGGCTCCTTGGTTTGTTGAAAATTAAATTACCATGGAAAATACCCACGAAATATTAAATAAGCATAAATTTTCCATCTGAAGTATTTAGGAAAACATTAACTTCATTTCAGATGTTCTCTGGCTTGTTCTTCTGTAGTGAAAGGATGTGTATTGAGACTACTTTAAAAAATGAAATCAAAACAACAGCTTCATTGAGACAAACAAGCATCATTATATTCTTAGTAGGTATTTCTAACATTCCCTGTTATGCAAAAACTTTATTACATTACATTACCGAACATTATTTCAATATATATTAAATAGTCCCAGGTTTTGAAAGTTTATAGACTGTATCAAAGCATATCAAATTAACCAGAGCACAGCATTTTGCCACTTGGAACTCTGGGCTTGGGTTAACAAATTGGGCCAGTGAATGCTCACCTCTTTAGCCATCATTGTAGGTTTTCCTAATTCAAAAATCAGCCACTATTTTTCTTGCATTCCAGTACCGTCAACCCAGCAACTCTGGGCCACCAAGCCAAGTAACAACAAAAAAAATGCATTTTCCTTACCTGTCAACCTCCATCCAGCCAATGTTACTGGAGACAAGGGCTCTTTCCCATTGTTTTTTCAGGCAATATGGCAGCTTCCTTCCTTCGGGTCATTTCTATTATCCAGTCAAAAGCAGCACAGCTGAGTAAGTCCTCTTCATCAGACAGAGTCCTTAAATCAAGATAGCTCAACATTCCTCCATGGATTTCCTACTGCCAGTTTTATCTTGTCAATCTGTAAATTATCTGCTGTGTTCAGCCTGAGTGGCATCAACCAGTGGAAAAAAGTTCTATCGGACCCACATTTTGGACTCTGCTTCAGGCGGGACTCAGCAAAGAGGTTTCTGGCAGATGAAAACTGCTATTGGAAATTTCCTCCAGTAAAGCTGCAAGATTAAGCCCTCAACCTCCAAGACTTCAGAGCACCGAGGAGCGAACTATGCCCCTCCACAGGTGCTGGAGCTGCCGGCTCCGCCAGGCACCCCAGCAGTACCGCGGCACCTCTCATCCCCGCAGCCAGAGTTACAAGGCCCCGCTAGGGCGCCCTTCCCTCACGCAGCTGCCACACTGAGAAACTGAGACCAGGAAAGCAGAAGAGGAAAAAGAGAGAACTCTGTCAAAACTGGCGGAACAGGGTTGTTTTGCTGCTGTTTGTTTTCGGAATGTTTGAAACCTAAGAGATGCGAAGCATGAAATGGAACATCCTCCTTTAGGAATGTACCCAGAACGCACCTATAGGCCGCCTGCTGCGCGAGGGCGCTCCCGGTGCTGAGGATTCCGGCCTGAGGCATGGCCTGAGGGCGGGGCCAGGCCGCGCCTGGGAGCCCTGCAGCGCGTTTCCCTGAGGGCCGCGCTGCTCAGCACACTGGCACCGGCTTTAGCAGTTGGAACATAATTGTTCTAAAAACTGTGCGGGGTGGGTGTGTGTGTGTGTGTGTGTGTGTGTGTGAAAACTACCGAAAGATTCGGTTTGTGGGAAGGTTTAACTGTAAGAGATATGTCGAACAATGGATTGCCTTTTCTGTGCCACATTAAGGCTGCAGGCAGGCTCTGCTCCCGTGCTTTATGCACTGTTACAGAATCACAGACTGATGGGGGTTGGAAGGGACCTCCAGAGATCTTCTAGTCCAATCCCACTACTAAAGCAGATTTGACGAGAGCAGGTTGCACAAGAACACAATATCCAGGAGGGTCTGAAAACCTCTAGAGGAGACGCCACACCTCTCTGGGCAGCCCATTCCATCAGTCTACAAGCCCCTGTCTAGTGCTGTGCTCCTGTGATCTGTTGCTTGTCACCAGTGCCACTTGACTCTACCAGGTCCACCCAATGACAAACAATGCGCAGCCTCAGCTATGCAGGAAGTGGCACACAACCTGCCGAACAAAACTCACTAAACTGTCAGGGGAAGGTTTGTATTTCTCCTAATCTAGTTAAGCTTAAGTATAATTCATCTTCTTTTGTTACATGCTTTTGAGTCATCTACAGTAGTGAAAAACTGTGAAATACCACATAATTAGTTCATAACGTATTAGAGGACCACAAAGAAATCATTTCTTCAAGGGAAAAAAGCAGTTCAGTCATTTTGCTGTACAAATAGCTCCAAAACAATGAGTAAGTTGTTGGAGTGGCTCAAGATCCATAAATTCCTTAATTTGTGAAAGACTCGCAGGATTTACGCACTTGAAAGCCCCAGTACTCCCTCTGTGCTGAGTTCCCAGGCCAGACATCTGCACTTCACAGGTTATTCTGAGCTGGATGCTGTGGCTGGTATTATTCCTGCAGTGCTATTCAGACAGTAGAAATTTCTCCTAGTTTTAAATAAGAAAACTCAGTTTGTGACCTTGTACTTCCCTGTACATAGTTAATTACTGCTTTACCTTGGAGGTTCTAAAACCATTTCAGATCCTCTCCAACTCCTCAGCTAGTATTCTAGGAGTTAATGTGTTCCCTGATACATCTCTGTGGCATTTGTATTTACGAGGATCCAGCTATCAGCTTCAAACCCCACATTTTCCATTGTCTCTCACAGCACATGGCTAACATTACCCTAAGTTCATTAATGCATTTAATCTTTATTACAGCTATCACAAGGATCCCACCACTGTATGGAAACAAAGTGATCAAAAAACAATCTGAAAAATTAGTATGCTTCTGGTCTTTGAAAACTCTACTTGATATTGAAACAGGTAAAGCAACATTAATTCATTCTCAAGTAGAGCACTCCGTTCTATTTAAATTTCATTGATCTGCTACTGATACAAAATGAACCACCAAAGACAGTGATAAAAAAGCTTTATAAAGGGACATGGCAAGTGATCATCAATTACTGAAGTATAACTTGGAATGGATTTCAGTGCCATGTGCAGGTGCAGACATAGTATTGCAAACTGAGCATTACCCAGAAGGTGGGTTTCTCCTTGGTTGTGGTGAATTTGGTTCATTATTAATAGGTCTAGGGGAGGAGGAGAAGAAAAAAAAAACAAAAAAGAAAGCCCATAACCTTGATGCCTCTTTAATTAATCTGCAGACTGTGGCCCAAAGTAAAAGCATCCAAGCCTTTTCAAGTCACCTTGCCTGTCTCCTTGGCAGACAGAATATTTTTAGTCTATTGGTTTTGAACAAATTCCGAGAACAGATGGGTTTGTAATTCACAACTGTATGGCCTGTGCTGTAGAACAGAATGAATAAAAAGTGACACGACTGTGAAATCTTTATTACCTGCTTAGTTCTCGTTTACTTCAACAAATTGTTTAAATGTCTGTTCACCAACAAGAAAAAGATGTCTGCAACAGTTTCGCAAACTGGCTTATTTAGGGTCGGGAAGGGGAAGTTACTTTTTTCTCATCCAGCAAATATTTCAAGGTTTAAAAAGCGTTCACAATCTCTCCTGGTCCCGTATCTCCTCAAATAATCATCAGTCTTTAAGAGAGGAGCTGGTATCACTGTGACCTGGAGCTCTGGATCAAGTCAGCATTTCTATTCCAGTTTATGGTAAACAACTGGGATCTAAGCTATTTATTTTTGCTACATGACAGTGGCTATCTTGTGGGAGGTTTTGCATTTGCATGCAATTAGTTCACTGCAAATGTTTCCATTTAATATTTGAAGGTGTAGTCAGAACTTTTTTTTTTAGTCAGAGACCTTTATCCAGAAGATTTCTATTGTGATTAGTCACAGTGACAACTTGGAAAATTAGCTCCTTTTTCCTGCAGAAGTTCATGAATAGGCTTAGTCTTTTACATAACCATAGGGTTAATAGAATTAGTGTTTTTCAGAGATACTGGAATAGCAGACAGTTTCAGTTATTTGTTATACATTAAGTTAATTATATTTTCAGTGGTTATGCTTTTAGTAGTGTACAAATGGAAATCAAATGTGAGGATCAAAGCATGTAGTACAAAATACTCAAAGTTGTGGAAAATACGTATCAGTTTGGTTTTTTTTTCCGAACTCTCCCATCTTGTTAGCTTTTTTTCTGGAGAAAATATAATCTGGAGTATTATTTAACCTTCATAAATTTATTTAAGTTATCAAAACAGATTCTTAATGGGCTTGACATTTTGAATAATTGTTCCCTAGGTATTTCCATTCTCCCTTAAAAGGAAACCACCATTAAGAGAGAGAACCGATACCTAATGAATGTCAAAACACTATCTGTATTGACTGTAAAGAATGTGCTGCATTAGGCTCTAAAGGCTGAATAAAAAAATTATTTTCTTTGGTGTTAAGATGTACATTCTTTTAAAATTTTCTGGCAATTAAAATACTTTTAAATAATTTTAATCCATTTTACTCTGTAAAATGGAAATTATTTCATTAAAGAGTGTCAATAGAAAATTTTAGTGTAGCTCAGTTTCTTTATGGGTCAAGAGAAAAGTGCTTTTAACAGGCAGTCCTTACCAAAACCTCTTGTATTTATCAACTGAGGATTGCCATATGAACTCCTGTGGATGCCAGGGGGCACTCGCAGAACATTTGGCTCATATGCACACCTCTTCACTGGTTTGTTATTTAAAAAATGTTCCAATGTAGCACATAGCATACTGAAATTAGAAATTAATGAACCAGCATGCTACGAGTACAGCACATAAAAGACAGCGAAATACAGTCAGACCAGAACTGTATGCATTTAGTCATCACCTTTAGAAATATTTTTTCTGAGATTTCCTGGGAGAAAATGTTAATGGTAAAAATTATACCTGATGACATCTTCCATAAAGACTTACTAAAACCACATTTCTCTTTAGCATCAGGCTATCACAAGCAAGACAACTTTGAGAACCAAGAGCAAAAATAAGTGCAACAGACTATCTTCCTAACTGGAATGTAGTGTTCAGTGTACAGCTCTGAAATGATTTGCTGTAACATTTAAGTCCATTATTAAACTTAAATTCCTACATGAGAAAACGTTCTTTCGTTTGCAATATTGACAACATTTTCTACTATAACTATAACCAGGGGTAGCTTTATTCTTCATTGACTTTCTAAGAGCTTTAAAAATTGCACTAAGAAATTTGTTATGCTTTATGTGGTAAGCAGTGTTTAGTTTCCACATTTTCATATCCTGACAGTGATGCATAATATATTATAAAATTTTCTGTCCCAGACATCATATAATAATGCATATTAGCTTACCTGAGATAAATATTTCTTATTTTTTTATGTCTATGAATCTGTGGAATAGGAGGTGCATTAAGACTGGCCATGTCTTCACATGCATTGAACTTTGACAGTAGTATAATTAAAGAATTAACTTCTACCAAGCAAGAATTTGCAATTAACTCTACACACCTATACACAAAATATGTCTTCACCATATTCTTGGTCTGCACTACTTCTATACCATTCCTGGGGCACTGTAATGTTGCTCATTCAACACCACCTGGGCCCTTTTCACAGTCAGTATGGAGTTCCCCTTGTTGTGTAAGGGAAAAGTAGTGACAATAGGTGTCAGCCTAGATCCTCTGAGCACAAAGCAGGAAATAACACTGCATCTCACGAAGTACTTCAATCAAGACTTTGCCTGATGTTATATGCAAAATTATATGGAATAAGCCATTCCCACCTCCTCTCTTTCCTTTCCTTTGCTCGTGAGCATATGATCTTCTCCCACATAAAGTTCTCATTAAAACTGAGAACAGGGGAGAAAGAGCAGCTAAACTTTAAAGAAGATGTTAACATGCCAAGTATTTTCTTTGCACAGAGATCAAATGAACACAATTAGGACCAAACTAAGTGTCCAATCTCTTTGATGTTAATTCTCCCCCATAAGATAAATCACTTATTGATGTTTGACAAATGTACCACAAAATGACATTACCTTCGTTTAAAACTATTGGAAGAAATTATGAAAAGAAACCAAACTCATTGAAGGCTCCAGCCTAGTATAAAATTTGCATTGCCTATGGGTCATAAGGTAAATATACAAGCTACAGGACTAATCACTGCCAGTAAACAAATACTGGAAGAGAAGGTTTCACACAGGACTTGCATAGCAAGAAATTAGCCATTAAAAAAAACAATTATGCATCATTATCATCAGACATTGTGTATCCAGAAGATTCACCTCAGGAAACACAAATCAAACATCTGGTCAAGTGCAACATCTCATTTTGCAACTGATAGCCCAGCCAGGGACATGTTATGACTTCAGAGAGGTCACTAACCCTATCCTCCTGGAAAGCAAAAAAAAAAAAAAAAAAAAAAAAAAAAAAAAGGTCAATCCTGAGCCCCTGAGACCTGCTCTGTCCTGTGGCATTACATAAAAAGAATTGACTCCAGTGAAATGTGCTGTAAGTCCATTCATGCTCCATATTCAGATTTGTGGGGACTCAGGGGAAGAATGAGCAGAAGTGGATCTCCAGTTCATATAGAACTGAATTGTTTTACATGCATCAGTGTACTAATCTTGGCTCTCCTCAGAAAAGAAACAGGTTTTATTAATTTGATTCACAGGCATTGAAATCTAGTGGAAATTCTCACTCTGAACCTAGTCTTTGGGAACAATTCCTACTCAGTAAGCCTGAAAATTGTAATAACTGAAATGTCTAGGCATCTCTTTTCTGAGGCAGGAGATATCTTCTTTTGCTTAGTATTTGTTCAGGACAATAAGGATTTAGTACTTAATAGTTGCCCTAGACTAACCTTTTATAAAATTAATATGTAAATGCTCATGCTACATAATAATTTCATTACTGTGATGATAAGAGGTAATAGACTGGCATCTATGTTCTTTGAGCAGCCTTGAAAATCTCATCTTTTATTGCTGTCATTTTTTTTTTCCTTCATTTTTGTTCTCATGTAGGAAAGAGAGCAGTATTAAATTGCAGATGTCTATGCATAATAACAGATTAAAACAAAAAGAGAAGGAATGGATGTATTTGTGGATCCAGGAAGAAACAAGAATGAACCTTCAAGAGTTGCTTCTCCAAGAACACATGCAAACAAGCTTGGGACCTTGTGTGCTGTATTTTATTGCTGTGAAATGGATATGAAGAAAAGTTTAACTCACTGAAAAGTTTAAAAATATTCCCATAGCATTTTTTCCTTATGAAACAGAATTACCGTAATAGGTACCACAGTGTATTCCCAGTGGTCTCATTGACAAGAAATACTGACAGGAAATCTTACAATGAAAAGCCATAACATGCACCTCTTACCATTCAACAATAGCTACCACTAGAAAAACAGATCAGAAAGCAAGACTTGAAGCTGTGTAATAAAGCTAGCCATTCCAGACAATGAAAGTGCAGTACTAAAAAGGTTTTGTATACTGTGATGAACAGCTTCAGACAGCACCAAATGTAAAGGCAGACAGCATGAAGCAGATGCCACATTCAAGGCTGCAGCACAGACTAGACCAGCTCTTACAGACTGGCTGTAAAATCCAGCCTCAAGGTAGATTTAACTCAATACTGAAATCTTAAAGAGACTTACAGAGTAAAAGGGAGGCAGCAGTGCCTAGCCTTCCTCACAGTGCAGCAACACTAAAAATGCATTCAAAACAATGGGATAAGCATATTTCCCCCATTCTTATTTCCTTGTTTTTCCATATTTACTCTTTCACTCCTTTCCTTTCTATTCTTTCTACTATCTGGTACCTTTTCTTGGTTCATTTATTTTCTGGAAAGCAACGAGAAGTATTCGTAAGCTTAGAAAACATCTGCATGCTTGTTCTTTGCCTACAGTCCTCAAGTGTATTGGCAGCAGTTGCAAATCTCTACCAAGAAAAGCTTCTGTTCTTAAATTTCTGCTTGCTACAATCGTTTTTTGTTTTCTTCAAAATGTATCTTCAGTTAAGATGCACTTAATTTTATTGCTGCTGCTTCTGGTTATGTATTGCTGAGTTTTTCTTTCTTGGAAACTATTAATTGGTTGGGTATTTTTCATTATTTCTATGGGGCTATGAAAAAAAAACGCAATTCCCTTAATTGAGAATTCTGACAGCTATTAGCATAATAAAACTCTCAGATAAGAATGCAGTATCCCAGTAATTTCATTTGCAGGAGAACTTACATGGGATTTAGTTTAAAGCCAGGTAAAACCTAGAATGGGTGGAATCCATACAGGAAATTTTAAGAATATTGAAAGTAGGAAATGTGCTCTGAACTGAAGACAATGATGCTGTTGTGATGTTAATTACCTCACAAGAAGACATGTAAGCTAAAAAGCTATATATAAGCTAAAATTACATATATTTCCAAGGCTGTCTGACAGCCTTGGAAAAATGTCCTAGCTCTGTAAGCCTGCTTGCTGTGAAAAGCTCAGCTGTTGTCTTACCTGAGCAGCTGCTCCAGCTCAAGTGGTGTGTCCTGATACGCTTTGTTGCGGGTGCTAATAGTAACTTTCTAAAGCCTCCTGAGCAAGTGTTGCTAGTGACTAATCCAGAAACTGTCCAGCTAAGTGTGTGGAAAGTTCACTGCATTCTTTTCATGGGTCACAAAAGTCTGCACTCTAATAAGGGCTAACTAGAATTAATTATGAAAGAAGCTGCTGCTATTATTACCATAGGTATTATTACTGTAGCACCTTAAATGGATAGTGTGCTTTGTAGGCTTGGACATGAGAAGTTTCTTTTCCTACATGATCTTAGATAACATCTAGGTCAGACAAGGTATAGAAGACAGCAGCAAATCAACAGAAATGACTGTCTGAGGAGAAATGGCTTTACATGGCGTTTGGGAGAAAAGCCTATACTTTGATTTGGAAGAGAACCACACAGGAATTCATAGACTACCCAAAGGAGTATATGGAAATACATTCAGTATGCTCTTCCTATGTGTTCAGACTCCTAGGAAAAAATTAAGCGTAGAGGTACAAATAACAAACATGGGTTGGTCCACTGCACATCTCAAAATACACATCACGTGGAAAAGTAACAAGAAATGGCCTATTAAAGCGTGATTATGACATTATGTGTACCAAGAGGAACACAACTAATTCCCTCATGCCCCACTTCACTCATGAAACAATTTAGTTGCATACAAAACTGTCACAGCCCTATTATTTGAAATATTGCCCTGCAAAATGAATGATGTGAGTTGAAAAGAACAGTTCTATACTCAACACTTTGTATCTGGCCTTTCAAGGGAACAGAGCAAGGAGCACAGGACAGAATAGGAACAGTTCTGCTGTTCTTTCACTCTATTTCCTGAACTGGTTGCCTCAGCAGTATTCACTTTGCCAGTGAAACAGTGCAGGGCTACATCTATATCATGTGAAAACCCAGAGTGCTAAGATTGCTAAAACACAAATTGCAGACTTATAGTCCAAATATTAAGATCCATAGATCTGGGCTACAGGTCTATTTTTATGGCGTTTAGCAATGGACAAAGGACATATTGCGTGCAGATTTCTTTAAACATGGAATAGCACGATGATAATGTAATTAGCATCCTTTCTGTGGATGAATACACCATCTCTGCCTTCACTCATAGCTCATCTAAGGAAAACACCTGGTCCTACAAGTAACGCTAAGAATCTCCAGCACATATTTTGCACATCAGAGAGCAGAAAGTGTGACAAGGCCAGTGAGAGGAGTTGTTGCAATTTCTCACCTTTAAAGTGTTAGCAATAGGAGAAAATGATGACAACTCAGATGCAAAACAAATATTTTGGACCTTTTAATAAGGATACATTTTGGCCACAGTAACAGTGGCTTTGGAAGTTTGCTTTTGTAGCTAACTATTACTACAGCTGTCAGAATTCATTCCTGTTTGTCTTGAATCAGTTATTCAAATAGAGGGCTGTAGTCTGGTGGATTCTTCTGCTGTCCACATGGTTCCAGTAGTAGCTCACCACCTGAAGATGTGATGATTTCTTCCTAAAAAGAAAACAAACAAATAAAAAGCAATTAAATGATCCAAGGTCTAAGCCTTTCCCTCTCTCCTAAGAAGAGCATCTGATAGCAATACAGGTGATCACTCTACTTCATGAAGTAGAGGCCAGCAAAGTGATCCTATTAACTATTCATTTTCTTCATGCTCTATCTTGTACTTCTGCTAGTAGTAACTTGTATTATTATCAAATAATGAAATCAGTTGGTGTACACAAAAGGCTGTGATTTTGTGCTACCTGTAAGTTGCTCAGCTACTTGAGAGAAACAGCTACAGAGGCCTATAAAGGATGTTCTCAGAGGTTAAGTTGACAGACCTGTCAGTCCTACTATTTTGCCACCATAGTCGTTGGGAAGAAGGAAGCTTCCCCAGGCAGACTGAGCAAAAGCTCAATGTTGAGTGCTCACACACAACACTGACAGTTTTCTGATTAGAGGGGTGAAAGATATTAACCTTGCTAGGGTAAAGACAGCCCTTAAAAACAGCACCTATTTTCATTAATATTCACATACCAAGTCTGCTGTTCCAGTAATTGATTACTGAGATTAATATAATAATCTTACTGGAAAAGTAGAGAACATGGTCTTTGTGCTTATTGCTAGAGTAATGATAGTGAATTTTTATTTTTGTAAAAGTTTAAGGATTATAGACGAACTGAAATGAGCCATAATCCAGAATTATATTAACTAAAAAAAAGCAATCCCTCAACTGACAATTTAGAACTAAGTTAGGGATCTAAATATGGGCCTAATATTTGAAAAACTTACTTGGTTTCTATCAAATTTCAACAGAAATTTGGTGCCTGATTTCTTCAGAACACTGGCAGTTTCCTAGTTGTGGGTCCTTCCCAATCACTACATCAGACTAAGAGTAAGTGTTCTGGAGCACTCCAAATTCCTTCCTTCTCCCCTCCCTTGCCAGTTTGAATGGGAAGAAGGCACGAAAACTGCTTCCCCCCTGCCCTGTGGGGTTGAAGGGGGAACAGCAAAAGGACTTTCCACACATAATACTACTCCGATTAAATGCTCTTGGGAAGGTTATAAAGGATACAAAACATCCAAGATACAAAATCTTGTATGTGCTATTGCTGCTTTCCACACAGCATTTAAATACAAATAATAATGAGAAAGTACATATTAACAGCCTTTTATGTAAGCTTTTTCTTTCAGCCAATGGTTACCACACCCTTTTGTCAGCTGAGTAGCTTGAATGACATCTTAATTTTTTTTTTAGGTCACAAGCAGGTTTAGATGAATAAATAACTAAAAGGACCTTCACAAAGAAGTCCATGCAACTTTAGGGGTGAGAAAATATGCTATTGCTGAAAGTAGTGCTGAGAAAGCAGCAACTTTTCTGAACAGTATAGCAATAGCTGGAAGAAAGTGGTCCTGCAGCATAGCAGTTTACAGAAAGTTGGTTACCAGAAGGCTTTGGGATTTGACCAGAATGGGCAGGCAGAAAAGCTTAAAATATCAGAGACAGAATAAGATGCCCCCTGAAGTGACTGCCAAAGAGAACAGTTTTAATATGGCTATTAAGCTAGATAGTTAAAAGAGTTTTGTGAGGTGACATTAAAGGTGAACTAGTTTCTGCAAGACTTGCTACAGGGGGAGCTATTAACCATTATCAGGAGACACCTAAGAATTT
>WBNM01037432.1:108336-153958 GCA_013399055.1 Ramphastos sulfuratus
TTTTTTTTAATGTAAGGAACTAAAAGCCATTCTGGTTCTGACAAATGCCCTATTACTGTCTGTAAACAGATGTGTTTCTAGTGCAGTGATTGACAATGGTGAGAGCTGTAAAGAAAATACAGAGACATAGCTGGAGCAGATATGGTTGGAATTGGTTGTCACTATCGCCCCTCTTTAGAAGCACAGGGGATGCTACTTTAGCTATAGCTGCTACATCCAATGTGTGATAATCTGCATTTGACAAATCACATGTGTGCTTTTTATTCCCTGACAAGACTCTGGTTAGACTCTTTCCAGTTGTACTGGATCTGTCTGGGATAGCACTTACTTCACAACATTTCTGTACGGTCATGTGTTTTAAATGTGTGGCTAGAACATTGTTGAGAATACACTACTGTTTTGGCTGTTACTGTGCACAGCATCAGGGCTTTCTATTTTTCCCCACTCAGGCGCTGCTGGCAGTGAGTAGGCTGAGAGTAGCTAGAGAGCTAGAGAGAATCCAGGAGGGAACACAGTCCAGTTTGCTGTCCCAAGCTGGCCAAAAGCATATTCTAAACTTTATAATGTCATGCTCAGCAACTAGAACTAGGATAGAGGGAAAATGGTATGTGTGGGTTTGGCTCCCAAGGTGAGAGAATTTCATCAAATTAGGGGAAAATGCCCTAATCTGATGAAATTCTCTCACCTTGGAAGCAAAAAAACCTTTTCCCCCCTCCTATCTCCTGACACCTACTATCCTCCCATGCAGAAATACAATTTGTGGAAATGCCATAGTGGTCTGTGAGAGGACGCTATGGCAACACCGAAGAGGTGTTGCAAACTAGCTGAAATGGAAGATTCAAAAGAGAAGGGAAATTAGAAAAATAATCTCTGCTTAGCATCTGTGAGACGGAATACTGAAAAGATTAAAAAGCTGTGAAGAAAAGGAGAAGTAAAATAAAAAAAAATGGAACTAGTTTGAGACAAGATTGAGAGAAGGATAAAGAAAGAAAGGGAACTAAGAAAAGAGGATGAAGAGAAATAGTAAACATTGCTGTGAAAAAAAGCACAATTAAAACTGGTGAAGAAGCAGAGTGATGGAAACAACCTATGTTATCACAAACAGTGCTACTGCTATAGTCACAGTCTGGCAACAAGAATCACAACTTAGAGGCAAAGCAATTCAAGCCAAACTAAAGTCAAAGACGAGTAATAAAATATTCTTCTAAAATTATTTTGGATAGTAAGAAATGCTCCTTACGACATCCCTAAGAGAACCTCTCCATGTTCCCTTCTTTACTCCAAGGCCACAGTCCTTTGCTTTTGCATGTGTCCCAGGTTGGGAACTATAGGGTTAAAATCCTCTAGGGACTAGAAGACTGTTATTCAATCCCATAACTTTGCTATCTCTTTCTAAACTCATGGTGAGGCCAGCTCCTTTGCCTTTCCTCCCCCTCCAGCCCTGTGTCAGGCGGGAGCTGCTTTTAATAGGACAAACATATAAGAAGCAGGCCTGGTTTGCGGCCTCCAGCGGCTGTGTTTAGGCCTATGGATGGCAGAGGCATGAGGGGTGGCGGGGGGGAAGGATTGGAGCACTGGGGATTAGAGATTTAGTTTCGGGTTGGGGGAAAATTCAAGGGGGTCTCCATGAATGTTGTATCTGCTTTGTACTTTCTGTCTGTATCTCTCTCTTCAATATAATTCTGTTTTCTCTCCAATTCCAGAGCTTCATTCTGTCGGCTCTCTTTAAAAACCATGACAGCGCATTGCAGCCCTCAGATCAGAGGTTGAAAAATTATAGCATTTCATTGAAAAGCCTTTATATGGTATTTCAAATCCAACTTTGCACAGCAAAGAGGCTCAGAAAGTGTGAACNCTTTGCTATCTCTTTCTAAACTCATGGTGAGGCCAGCTCCTTTGCCTTTCCTCCCCCTCCAGCCCTGTGTCAGGCGGGAGCTGCTTTTAATAGGACAAACATATAAGAAGCAGGCCTGGTTTGCGGCCTCCAGCGGCTGTGTTTAGGCCTATGGATGGCAGAGGCATGAGGGGTGGCAGGGGGGGAAGGATTGGAGCACTGGGGATTAGAGATTTAGTTTCGGGTTGGGGGAAAATTCAAGGGGGTCTCCATGAATGTTGTATCTGCTTTGTACTTTCTGTCTGTATCTCTCTCTTCAATATAATTCTGTTTTCTCTCCAATTCCAGAGCTTCATTCTGTCGGCTCTCTTTAAAAACCATGACAGCGCATTGCAGCCCTCAGATCAGAGGTTGAAAAATTATAGCATTTCATTGAAAAGCCTTTATATGGTATTTCAAATCCAACTTTGCACAGCAAAGAGGCTCAGAAAGTGTGAACTCTGTCTGCCCCGATTAGTCCATTTTTAGCCCAGGAGAGTATGCATTGCATAAGAATTTGCTTAGAAGGGGACACAAATATGTGCTGAAAGAAGGAGGAAAAGCCTTCAGCAAGCAGACACAAACTATAAAAGTTACAGCTAGGCTTAATGTGGAATAAACATGAATATTCTTTTCCCCACTATGCTTTCTAGTGTGGTTTCAAATTACATGGTTCCTCTTTAAATTATTCATCCATTCCACTAAAGCTATTGATCTCTACCTAACAAGTTTTACCTTGTGAAAATCAATAAGATCTGTCAGTGTTGCGTGTCGGTTTGGATCTACGCCCAAGAAGCTGTAGAAATCCCCTGAAGCATCAACCAGGAAGTGTTTGAACCCACTTTGCTGGCGATAAGATAACGCATAGCCCCAGATTTTCTCACTGACTCGCACAAGGAATGTTCCTTCAGACTTATTCATCAGCAGCTCTTCTGCCTCCTGGCGGCTGATAATACCTGGCAAGGAAAAAGCCTGTGGTTATGGAGATAACGGATCTGTCGGAGTAAATCAAATGCAACAACTGCAGAGTAGAAGTGAAATTAAATTGTCGGAACTTCTTAACATTTCAGTGTTTATAGGAGGCGATAATGCTATAGAGACAATGTATACCCTATTTGCTCCTGAAGGCTAGCTAGAGGAGCTTTGATGGAGTCTGGTGGGATATGCGGGTATTTTTTAATTTATGCAGGTAATTTTTGATTACTTGATTAAAAACTGCTTTGTCTCGTTCTTACTGCTTTGTCAAAGGAACTGCCTGTCAGACCAGCCAATTCTGTACAAGTAATCATTTAGCAGACTAGCAGAGTTTGGCATTGCAATTTGAATTTACAATAAATTGCTGATATTTGCAATTGTACTACAGTACTGGGTTGCCTTACAACTGTTTAGAAATGGGTATGTTAGATGACTTATTTACAGGCTTGCATTTCTAGGGCACACTATCCCATAGGAAAACAAGATTCAGTGATCATGGTTCTTTCCTTCTGGGGCCTTTCAGGCCTTTCAGACTCCTCCAATTAAAAACTGTAGACATGAGCTAAGAGAAGTACCAAGACAAACAAAAGATTGAATATTGTTTTTGTTGATCAGAAGTGAGTTTGTCTTTACAGTTTGCAATGAACAATAACGAGTTATCCTTCCTCTGGGACAAGAGAAGACAAAATTAATTGGGGTTTCTTGAAGTACATAACTGTCATCCTCTGGTCATTGTCTCTATTAAACAACTTACTTCTCTGGACAGACTCAATCAGGGAACAAACTCTTGCCCAGATCCTGGTCACTAAGCTGTTGCTTTATAGGTGAACTAATTCCTTTGATGTATGACAAACTTAATTGTTAGGACAAGGGAAGGATCGCAAGTTCAGATTTTCAGAGTAAACACGGGAAAATGTTTAATGGGGTAGAAATTTCAACATCTTTACCATTTTAACCTTCTGTGTTGGAAAAATCTCCATCTCTTTTTCTTTCTGTTCCTAAGACACAACATTGAAGTTGCTGGCATTTCTGCTTGCAAACAGGTTTTAACAGATGAACTCTGTTCTGATGACACCCCACATGAAAGGTGTGATTAGAATTGCACCAGCACTTGAACCAGAACATCCACCCAAAGAATCTGGTTCCAGTTTGTCTGGTATGCCCAGAGGACAGTATGCTTATGTCTCATAATTATCTGTGAAACACCAGATGCTCACTTTAATCAGGAACAGATGTTGAATTAGGCCATCCTGAATGTGAACATGGGAAAAACATCAATAAATAATATATGTGAATGTTCCAAAGAGTTACCCTCTGTGATGCTAAACTTTCTCGAACCAATACATGTAGTATTTGATGGAACTGCTTGTCATCATGGAATCACACACACATTCTAGTGAGAGTTCTATGGGGTTCAAATACTGACTGAAAAGCAACTTGTTTCAGTGCAGTAACAACTACAGCTCTGGGATTACCAATTCACATAAAAAGGACCTACCAAAAGGACCAAAGTTTGAGATGTTCTAATTAAGCTCACAAGGCAAATTATGCCCCTGGGAGACACAAGAAGGTACTGAGAAGATCTGGTTCGTAAAAGCAAGCACTGTGTGATGTTACAAAAGACAGGGAAGTATCTCCTTTCAGATATGTGCACTCTGAGACAATTAATTGCTTTTACAGATTTACTTTAGACAACAAGGACTCAATCTCAGTGGGCCTCAGAGCCCTGAGTTTCTACTGAAATACCCTCAGCACTAAGAAACATCCACATATACACTCTACATGAACAATGTACAGTTCTCTTCTCTACAGTGTATTACATCATTGCACCAAACATGCAAAATAGGCATTAAACATGCAAACATATGCATTTGTTTAGAAACAGCATGCAACTGCTCAGCCAACAGTGTCAGTTGCTGCACTTCACAAAACTAAAATCAGTTTTATTGGGAGGACTCCAAAATTAATTGTTAGAAAATTCTTCAACTCTGTTCAAATGAAATACAGTACTAATATAAATCCCTATGATATGGCATATCACGTGGAGCTGTATCACTAAATGCCAATACCAGGTGCCACGTGCCAAGTATTACACACAACACTGTGGACTCACACTGTTTATTAATTGTTGTGGTAGGCCTAAGCAGGCCAAAATAGGCTTATACGTGTCCTGGTGTGCCCAGGTATGTTTTTCGCTCTCACGCCTTCTGTTTTGGGGAGAAGCAACCATGGGAAAGAGGACAAAGAACCTGGAGCCACTGAGTCTAAGGACCCTGGCCATTTGCATCCTGTGGTAAACAAGGTACACATGCTTAGCTTGTGTATGCCTTGTGCAAGGCCTGTGTTCTGCCCTAAAAAGGGTAAAGCAAGCCTATGGCTTCACCTAATATGTTCAACCTTGGCTAACTGCCATTCTGATTGGCTATTGTGTGTCCAAAGGTCCATTA
Organism: Ramphastos sulfuratus; assembly: GCA_013399055.1. Taxonomy (NCBI): domain Eukaryota; kingdom Metazoa; phylum Chordata; class Aves; order Piciformes; family Ramphastidae; genus Ramphastos; species Ramphastos sulfuratus. Next base: position 113,632 of record WBNM01037432.1, read on the forward strand.
GTCTCAGGCTGTATGGATAAAAGGAGAGATGAGCAGGTGACACAACGTGCTCTGCCCTTGTATCTGTGCTCTGCTATTGTATTTGTGCTTGCCTGCTTGCTACTGACTCACTGCATACTGAACAGCCTGGATATTGCCTTCCAAGAGTTTACCAGGAACAGACTCTAAATGCCTCCACACGATAGGCCTGCATAGCCAGTGTGACACTATACTGAGACTGCACATTGCAAGACATCCTGCCTACACCTGAAAGTCTCCTGCCAAGACTGGAAGTCCTGGAGATACACAGATCATCCAGATATATCAGGACCAGGTCAGAGATTGTCTGCATCCTCTCCCCAGCAGCCTGGGAAGAATCAGAAGTCTCAGCGGCTGACAAGACAGTAACAGAATTCCCTGAAAGCATTTGGGTACTGTCTGAAGCTGCAGCTAGCTCCACAAGTAGGGAGATCATTTTGTGAGTAAATACTTCAGCCTCTTGTAATTCATCATTCCCTTCTGCCATAAGCAGAAAGGAGCTCCTTGCGTCCATCTAGTGGACAAGCGGTATAATGACCATAAGTGGCATACTAACTGCAGCAACCTTCTCTTCCAGTTGAATTGAGCTCAATTAATGTTATATATTATTACTAGTTATTTCTAGATCCTGTTATTACCTGTATAAAGTTTCCATGACCAATTCAAAGAACTGATTGTTATTAAAAATATTGATCGGGGTGGTGAGAGTTCTGAATATTGAATATTAATAAACAATATTAATATTTGAAAATAATCTAACATTAATTTCCCCTCCATTACATTAATCAGATCTCCTCTCAACTTTCCCTGATTTAAATATACAATGACAGGTTTTATTAGCGATTACAATGCTTGTCTCTTTGACAAATCTCTGCTAGAAATACACATAGGTAAGCCACAAGCTCAGAGCATTTGACAATACAGGAAAGGATAAACAGTTCCATTACCAGCAAGTACTACATTAATTCCAATAATCAATATTTATACTGTAATTCTAGATGGCAACAATGCTTGTAACTTCAAGCAGTGTCAAAACTATTAAGCAGCCTTTCTAAGGAATGAGGTGGCCTAGACAATTTAGCATCTATAAAAAGGGAGTGTTTATAAAAAAAGAGATGTAGAAAAAGAACATTTGTACCCCACCTGGAGTACTGTGTACAGTTCTGGGGCCCCCAACACAGGAAGGACATCGAACTGTTGGAGTGAGTCCAGAGGAGGGCCACGAAGATGATCAGAGAGCTGGAGCACCTCTGCTATGAGGACAGGCTACGAGAGTTGGGGCTCTTCAGTCTGGAGAAGAGAGGGCTACGAGGAAACCTTATAGTAGCCTTCCAGTATCTGAAGGGGGCCTACAGGAAGGCTGGGGAGGGACCATTTGCAAGGTCTTGTAATAACAGGATGAGGGGTAATGGGTTTAAACTCGAAGAGGAGAGATTTAAACTAGATGTTAGGAAAGGGTTCTTTCCAGTGAGAGTGGTGAGACACTGGAACAGGTTGCCCAGGGAGGTTGTGGATGCTCCCTCCCTGGAGGTGTTCAAGACCTGGTTGGATGAGGCCTTGAGTGACCTGTTCTAGTGGGAGGTATCTCTGCCTATGGTGGGGGGTTGGAACTGGATGATTTTTGAGGTCTCTTCCAACCTAAACCATTCTATAATTCTATGATTCTATTATATGTGAACATTATTCTTAGGATATTTCTAGGGGTTAAATGACCATCATTATCAGGCATATAATATGGAATTCATTTAGCATTGATTAGTTTAATGCTAAACAATCTGTTCACCTGCTCTCAACTCCCACTATTATAGCTAAAACACTTCAGACTCTGACTTGATGTTATCTTCTTTACAAGACTTTCTTTTTGTTCTGGGTGCTTTATGTAACTGAGTAGATGACGAACGATACATTGCTCATGGCCAAGTTCTTTTTTGTTTTAATTCTCTTTTCTGCTAAAGATGCTGTAATAAATTATCTGCCTCCTGCTTATTTTGATTTTCTCTGGTTCAGTTCTTGACTGGGTGGTGACTGCAGGGATGAAAATCTTCTTCCAGTCTTTATAAGAAATGCTATACTCTTCTCAAGACAAGAGAGTGACTAGAGAAAGACTGGCACTAGAGAAAGACTAGAGAAAGAGTGGCACTGCTCACTGCTGAGACAGCTATATAGAAATAGACATCTGTGAAACTGAAAATATTATCTGGAAAAGAAACCAGTGATGCTTTGAATGCTATTTTTCCCCTCTCTGTAATTCTTGCTACTCTCTTAAAAAAAAGTGAAGAAAAATCTTGGTGTAAAGCAACACTGTGTCAAACACAGTAATCTTTTCACATAGGCAAAACCTTGCAAATCAGTCATTTAAATAAATATCAGAAAATTACTTTCACAGTATTTCCCAGTATAGGGAAGGTTGGAAGAGACCTCAAAGATCATCAAGTCCAACGCATTACCACAGACCTCAAGACTAGACCATGGCACCAAGTGCCACGTCCAAACCTGCCTTGAACACCTCCAGGGACGGTGACTCCCCCACCTCCCTGGGCAGCCCATTCCAGTAGCGAATGACTCTCTCGGTGAAGAACTTTCTCCTCACCTCGAGCCTAAACTTCCCCTGGCACAGCTTGAGACTGTGTCCTCTTATTCTGGTGCTGGTTGCCTGAGAGAAGAAAGCAACCTAAATTGCAATTAATCAATCTATCATCAGTATCATCACTTTAACTCATCGTGTGGTCAAATACCATATTTGGACAGGAGTTAGCTACCCCACTGGAACTCACATCTTTTCCCTGTCATGCCAAACAATTTCTCTCAGAGCATATAAACTGTCCACTTTAAACATTCTAGTTTTGCAACAGTTATACTAGTAATGTTTTTGATTCTTAGCCATAGAATAACATTTTGAAAGACAGTTATTTCAAATCATAGGACATCCATCATCAACGGTTCCTAATTAACAGCTTCATTTCTAAATACAGTGCCTGGAATGAGAATTGTAGATGGTAGGCAAATCTTAACATTTCTGTTGTAATCACATACTTTTTTCCTGCCATCAATTTTTGGAAAAAGAAAAAGAACATCCTAAAATTTAGAGTGTATTAAGCTCATATGGGAACTGGTGAATCCATTATGAATTTAGTAGGCAGAGTTAATAAATCTTTATGCTGCTTCCAAGCCTCAATAGCAGAAAATGCTATTCTGAAATATTATGCAATGACATTCAGCTTCCTACTCTTCTCTTAGCGTTATCTTCCATACATCCTTGAGTGAAACTCAGGAGATGAAACACATAAATATTTGCTAAGAAAATGCCATAAACAGCATGAATCCAAACTAGAAAATATGACACACTTGGCCTTGTTGGGAAATACATACATATTAGACTACTAGGTAAGACTACATACTAAGCCTAAAATTATTTTTTTTTTTTATAATAAAGTTATATCATGCTCATTGCTGTAGTCTACTGGTGATCAAATGTACCACTTGTAGTAATAATGTCACCTAAGCAGGCCAAAATAGGTTTATACATGTCCTGGCTTTTCTGCTCTCCCTCTCTCTGTTTTGGGGAGAAGCAACTGCGGGAAAGAGGACAAAGAACCTGGAGCCACTGAGTCTGGGGACCCTGGCCCTTTGCAGCCTGTGGTAAACAAGGTACACAGGCTCAGCTTGTGTATGCCTTGTGCAAGGTCTGTGTTCTGCCCTAAAAAGGGTAAAGCAAGCCTATGGCTTCACCTAATATGTTCAGCCTTGGCTAACTGCCATTCTGATTGGCTATTGTGTGTCCAAAGGCCCATTAGTCTCAGGCTATATGGATAAAAGGAGATGAGCAGGGAGCACAATCTATGCTTTGCCATTGTATCTGCTCTCTGCCACTGCATCCATGCTTGCTTATTGCCTTATATCTTGAACTGCCTGGAAACTGCTTTCCAAAAGTTTACCAGGAACAGGCTCTAAATGCCTCCACGTGATCAGCCTGCATAGCCAGCTTGACGTCTTGCCAAGACTGCACATCACCAGACATCCTGCCTACACTTGAAAGTCTCCTGCCAAGATGGAAAGTCTTGGAAGCCCTGGAGATACACGGATCATTCAGAGGAGACCAGAACCAGGTCAGAGATTGTCTGCCTCCTTTCCCCAACAGCCTGGGAAGAACCAGAAGTCTCAGTGGATGACAAGAATTCCCTGAAAGCATTTGGGTACTGTCTGAAGTTGTAGCTAGCCCCACGACTTGGGAGATAATATTTTATGAGTAAATACTTAAAGCCTCTTGTAATTTACCATTGCCTTCTGCCATAAGCAGAAAGGAGCTCCTCGAGTCCATCTAGTGAGCAAGCGGTGTATGGACCGCAAGCGGTACACTAACTGCAAAGCCTTCTCTTCCATTTCAATTGAGTTCAATTAATGTTATATATTATTACTGGTTATTTCTAGATCCTGTTATTACCTGTTTATAAAGTTTCCATGACTGATGCAAAGAACTGACTATTATTAAAATTAGTGATTGGGGTGGTGAGAGTTCTGAATATTGAATATTAATAAACAATATTAATTTTCAAAAATATCATCTCGCATTAATTAATAACCCCTCCACTACATATATAATTTAGTCTTTAGTGATCAACAGATATTTTAATACACATATATGCATGTATATATGCCAAGAAGCTGACTTAGAGGAACAGTAAGCACAAGCACAGCCCAGAAGCATTGATTTACCCTTCTGCAATAGAAGCTGTTTTCTTAGTTTGTGTTTTCTCTTTTCCTTTTTCACTAGCTTGATCTCAAACACTAGTATATGAGGTTTTAATCACCAGGCAAAAATGTCACAAATACCATCATGAATAAATCTTAATGATGGCACTCATGGCAAAGGTAATTTCATGACCACAATGAAAAGCTTTCTATTTCATGCAAGATTAATTTGTTGAACAATTATGAATATTCACAGGTAATCAATGAAGATGAAAAGACACTTACCCTGTTTATACAACTTCAGACATTTAACCAGGGGAGTCTGCGATTTAAGTCACCAATCAAAATTAAGAGCAGGATCCAAAACAGAAGCCAGTACTAGTATCTCTTGTTTTTGACAGGATTAGCTCAAAATCCATATGAATACTAATATTCCTGACAATCCTTATGTGAATAATTCACATGCGAAAAGATCATATAGACACATGATACCTCCAGCAAGTATAAAAACTAAATAAATTACTAAAGACGGTAAGTTATGAGGAATTAGCAAATGACTCCTGTGATGTAAAGGTCTATATTTGTCCAATTATACAGGAAAATTTAAACACAGTGATAAAATGGCACAAGGGTGTGCTGGTTTAAGGCTANGGGTTAGAACAATCAGTTTACTATCCACCAGCCAATATCTTCTGTTTCTTGAAACTGAAAAACTGAGCTAGACTACTATAAATACACCGTTGGGTATAAAATGCTTCCCAAAGAGAAACAAACAAATTTTCCAAAATCTTCCAAAATAAATTTCCTCTCTCTGAGACCTCAGAGTGAGAAGTTGGATTACACCTTATCTTTCATTTTTTAAATCAAAACAGGAAAATTCCAATTTGAGAAGAAAGTATGTTGTAAGGTTTTCTGCCTATATCATTACAATAACGAAATTAATGTAGTTGGAATCAAAGACTCGACCTACCTGGGACCAAAATATAAATCAAGGTGATTAGTTTTGAAAGAATTAATCAGAAAAGTAAGAAGAAATTCAGAAAGAGTTAATCCAATTGCAGCCACTATGGTTCAGGAAGAGCTGCAGCCTGTGTTAGCATGCCAACGTTAACATAAACCACTGTCAGGAAGAGGAAGAACACCTTGTAAGAATACTAGGCTATGAATCTAATGAACGGGATCATAGATTTCAGGACTCACAGCAAAGAAAGATATACACAAGGAACAAACACAAACTGAGATGAAAACTGAAGCTGGAGAACTAAGGTTTATAATAAATCTGAGCTCTTTCAGATCCCATAACAAGGTGGGACAGCAAAGGTTTGAAACAAATGTTCAAATGCATGACACTAGCAACTAGCCCTGATCTAGAAGAAGCCGTAAAATCCAGCTCCTTCAACCACTCAGAAACATCAAAAGCATAAAGGCAGGGAAGATGAAGTGATTGCTTCCCTGCAGTGCATGAACTAGAGCAGCTATAGTTTATGGTCTCAAGAAAAAGCAATCAACATCACTCAAAGCAATAGTTACCTGCAACTGACTCTTTCAATTCTCTCCCACAGGTGCATGTCTATATGTGGGTTCTTAAGCTGACTAAACCTACTTATGGTATTTCACTGGGAATGACACAATCTACAAAACTATGATATTTAAACTGAGTATGTTTTACTTATGCTTATCCCTGCGACTAAAAATATCAAGTATAAAGAGCAATGTTTTCTGTTATGGTGGTTTACGGACTGATCTGCAACTGAAATAGCCAAAGGAAAATGTACACATCTAGATCATATCTTGTAGTTCCTCTACTGTTTACAGCAGGAGTAGCATGTGCCATTAAATACATGCACAAATATTTGCAGCAATAGGATCTTACAGTGTGCCACACTGTTAAAAAGGTTTCATCCTCTCCTTCCCTTTAGTCACAATGTCTTTTTGGATAGTGCAACACAACAAATAGTGAAAGGAGAAATCAATAGTATTGTGCAAGAAATGCTCTTGCTGCAAGATAACAATAGCTCTGTCTCTGCTATTTCAGAATAGTAGCAATAAAGGCTGAAAAGCAAAGCAAGAGAGTAAATCAAAGATGGCTGGTAACAGAAACAAAGCTGTTGAAGTTATTCACCATCTGCTGTTAATGTTGGATAAACTCACACGGGATTAGATCTTCAGAAAAGTTCTGTTCCCATTCAAGCATCAAAATAAATTGCCAGGTTTAAAAACAAAAATCCAACACATCCCCTCCTCAACCAAAATCTGAAATATGAGTAAATAAAATAATTTTCATGCATAGAACTGCAGCGGGAGGCAAAGCTGGGATGTGTTTAGAAATCAGCTGGTAAAATGTGCATATGAAATACACTGGCCATGTCACTGATAGGTTGAGTGGTAGGTAAGGGGCTGGCCTCCTCTCTGAGCTACAGAAAGGCAAAGTGACATTTGTTGGGGAGTCTCTGCAGGAACCTTTCTTTGCTCCACCTTCTGTGCAAGTTCAGAAGCAATGGGAGCAGTAGCATACCTAAGACAGGGATAAATCTGTACTATTGAAAAGTAAGCAGGAGTCCATTCAGAACCCATTCTTCACCATTCTTCTTCTTTGTAACCATCCTGATGCATTTAAGATATATGCAGGACTAGGAAACAACACATCAATGAATCTCAGCTACCTCCCCAGTGGGCCTCAATCAATATAGAAAGTATGCTCTGTACAGCTATGTACAGACATGTATAGAAATCCAAGGTCCAAAGGAATATTGTTTTTCTGGTGGCAAGAGATCCCTTCAGACAAGAATGAGGCATGTTGATAATGCACCATGCTAAACAAGCTCTCTTGAAGATTTATGTGATTCATAGGACTTCTATGTACAGGAGAAATTCACCAAGGAAAAGTATCAGATCTAAAAATATACAGGCCTGAGATTTATTTTTCATTTGGTTAGTTTTGTTGCTTGGGTTTGTTTTTTTTTAATAAGTAATACAGACTCACTTCTCTGTTCTGTCAGGATAAAGCAGCTCTTAGAATAAAGAAAACTCAGATTTCAGTAGCTTTCTTAATTCCCTAAGGCTGAGGTTCATTAAAGTAATTAAAACCCCACTGAAATTTTGAAGGAAATGGGTGCCTTACTCCCCTGGGAATCTTTGAAAATCCCATCTAAAGGAGTAATGCATTTATAATGGGTATTTTTCTTCAGGATTCACAGAAGATCAGATATGCTACATCCATTGTTGCTAGTGTGGCTCACAATTAATTCCCTATGGACTCTCTAGAAAATGCACCACTTAATTGACTCCTTTAAATTTCATTTTACATCCAAACTATCAAATACTGTAAAAACCTTTTATCCTCACTGTCAAAATATTTACATCATACTCACTAACAAGCAGTGCAGCACTTAAAAGTTAGGTGTTTGCATTACTGGTCTGAATACACCACTGGTATAATAGAGTTATAAATTTTTCTGTTACTGTCTCCTCAAAGCGTAGTATTGGTTTCTTTCTTTCCATTCTTTCAGATCAGCCTCCAGAATGCATTAGCCAGGAGGAAAACAAAGGTTTCAGACTTTCTTCTCTTTTCACATTATTGATTGTTACCTATTCAGATGAGAAAATGTAGCACAAAAGGTCTTTAAACTTTTACCTCGTGTGCGTGTATATATATGCATGTACATATGCATGTATTTCCTATCCCTGCATTAAACCTTGCTATTACCCTTTAAATGCTGGGAGTTTTCTCATCTGAACAGCTTTAGAAAATAAGTTAGTTTTTGAAAAAATGAACAGTTAAACATTTTCAGTGGTTCCTCAAACTACATTCTCTGCATCTAGTTTACCATCTATGATCAGTAAATGGACAGAAAGTTAAGGTCATGACTACTGAATTTTCTATTGTTTTGACTTGGAAGCCTCTATGTTCTGGTAGAGTCAATGGCAGATGAACAACAGGGCAGTTCAAATGACTGAAACAGTACATATATTCTTGAAAATGGTAGCTTCCAATTTGCTGGTAAGATGACTGGAAAATAAGAATCTAAGGGATTTTTAAACAAATAAATCAGTAAATTTATCCAGGCATACATAAGCATCCTAGATGCTGTTATAGGTGACATTTCCTGCAAATAGCATGGGGAAAAAAAACTGTATTCATGATGTCTGGAAACTCCAAGTAAGAAACAAACATGCTCATCCAAATAAGGAACTTTGTTACAAATATTATTCCTGTAGGATGCATTCACCTCCTTACAATACAGATGGGACTGAATTTTTGTGTGACAAAGATAGCAAACTATACAGACTCTGCAATAAATTTTTGTGATAGGTGCATGATGCAACACAGGCAGAGTAGATATCAACACCTTACTGTGTCTTTTGAAGCATTAAAATTTACTTCATCAATAAAGCACACAGAAATACCTCACTAGAACAGCCTGGAAAAGCTACAAATACAGTGGTGTAATACAAAACATCGTTGAGCCAAGAAGCTGATTTAAGTTCTGATCCTAGCCCAGCAAAGAGAAACACATCTATTTTGATCCAGTAGTCATTGATACTGTGCTTTTGGTTAAAACTGAAAAGGATCGTAGTTTTTTAGAAGGTTAGTGGCTAGTATTCACTACTCATTCACCACACAGACAAAATATTTGCTTTCATTCAAGTCTTGATCTTGCAAGCAACAGAGGGAAAGAAGAGGACATTCTAGCTTGTGAGCATCATTCGCAAGCTCTTCTTACCCACTTGCTTATGATACTCACCTTGTTACTTCTCATTTTAATCCTCAAATTCTGCTGAATTTGAAAATAGGGAGAGAAAGTCTTCTGGTATGCAAATGAGATCTAAATCAAGGAAAAAGATGAGAAAGCTGATCTGGGAGAGAAGGGGATGTGAATGCAAAAGCCATCCTGGGAGCTATTTATGTTCTCATAACTCCAGCGACTGTTCAGTCCTTGTTCATCCTAAATACTTCCAAGGGCAACACAGACATTAAAAAAATATGACAGACCAAGCTTTTGCCAAACCAACTGCACAAAATAAAATAAATTCCACAGTGAGATTTTTGTTTGCTTTAGATTTCTGTAAAAAGACAAAGTAGAAGAATTAAAGGCAGTCTTTTTGTATAAACCATTCTGAAGCAATACTGCTAGATGACATTCCAGGAGGAACACATGGACCAAAGACAAAAGCAGTGCATGGAATAGTGCTACTACTAAATATTAGCCTTGGCTGGGATGACATTCCTGCAGAAACATGGTTTTAAGAAGCTGATAGTTGCTGAAGGAGAGTTGGGAGATACAGTTCTGAACATACAGAAACTGAGAAAAGTTTCTAATGTTGAGGGGAATTATTCTTTAAAATCAAAGGCTCCTATAAAAAATGAATTTGAATAAAGTTTCATATAAAAGTAGAAATTATTTGCAATTCAATCTTACTGGTTGCTGGACACTTTAAATGCTGAAGGCATAATCAGAATTCTCACATAATCAGTTCTCTCACTTGCTATGCAGACTGTGTTTGAAACTTAAAACTGCACACCTGCTCACTTAGTCCATGTAAATGTTACCATTTTCCACTTTCTGTAAGAGGAAGACAAGTATAAAAAATTGTAAGCATTAGAGCTACTGTCAGTCTCACAGAGTGCTTTTGGAAAAAAACATGTCCTTCAGACTTTTATCAGCTTGCTGCTGCTCCCTTCCTTCAAGTATACATCTACATTTAACCACCAAGATTTTCTTTGAAGACCAGTGCCAGAAGAGATATTTGTACTTGCAAATCAACAAGTGTTTAATCTAACATAAAAGACAAGTCAAGCTCAAAACTCCTATCCAGAAGAATAAACTACACAATCCTTTACAACAGCATCTGTTTTTTATTAGGTCCAAAATAAGCATTACTGACTAGAGTGTGGAGTATTTTACAAAATGTGTCATTCTGTAAGCACATTTTAAAAAAAAAATTGCTAAAAAATACATACTATATCTTAGCACCAGGTTCTGCTTCTCTATCACACATTTCAGTATATTCATGTTTCTTAAGGAATAAGATGCTTATTTCTGTCCTCAAATAATTTTGATGTGAAGATAAAAATTTATGTAAGGGTTTGCTTAACAGCCTTACAGTATGGATATGTAATTCTTTTTTGATGCTTCTGAACAGAAAAGACATGGGTGTTGTTGGGGCACTCCAAATCCCTTCTTCCCCCTCTCCATCTCCGGAGGTTTGAATGGAGGAAGAAGGAGGTGTGATACTGTTTTTCCCCTCGCCTTGCAGGCCTGAAGCAGGGAGCAGGAAAAGGCGCCTTTTCCACACGTGTACTGACTCGTGGAAAAACCCAAGCTGGAATTGGCTGGTGATTGGCTGGATTCTTCACACCCAGTATATATATGGGAACAGACACAATGTCTAGGAAGCATATATAAACAGAGTGAGGAAAAAAGTGCACGGTTCCTGCTTTTGCACTGTTCTGTGCAGTTCTGCTCTAGTCCCGCTCTTGCATAGTTCATACCACTCTCTCAAAAGTCTGTAAGTTCAGCAATTCATTAGGTCCATTCAAGACAGAGCTGCCAGTGGTACCCAGACCTGGCTTCTCTCAGACCACTCTATCCTGACATCCTCCTCGCTACCGCAAGCTGGGAAACACGGCAGCAGTTTGGCTTTTTTTCCTTGTGCTGCTAGGACAGCGCAGCTCCACAATCTGTGCCTCGTGGAAGCTGTGTCTACAGACACTTTGGGGTTTGGCAAGTTTTATTTGCTTTGGACTTAATGCCGCATGGATCCATGATTGGATATAGCTTGCAGTTTCAGAGGCTGTCACAGAGAAATTCAGGGATCATCTCTAAAGTCCTACTTCACCTCTGTGAGTAAAATCTATAGTTCCCTATAGGTTCTCAGCTCAGCCTGATTTATAAGTGGGGTAAAGTTGTGTTGTAGCTTAGCCTTTTCCATTTTCTGATTTTCCTAAATTACTAAACTTGCCCATAAGCATCTTTGTTAAGATTTCCCAACCAAATTAGAACCTGTAAATAAACCTTAACTAGTTTCGTATATAGTTTGGGGGCAGGGCTTTTCGGGAAAATATAAACAATTCTATTTTTGTAATTCCTGCCTCGGCCAATTAATTCCCATCCAAATCAATGGGTTCTTAGGAAAACAATCAATTATCTTTGCAAATGCAGACTGGATCCTTTGTGCAACCAGCCCATCTTCTAAAGTTGTGGCCACCTTTAAGGATGTATAGAACAGAGAGCAATAGTATATGTTCATTAAAAAGACCCACTGTGGTTATCCTACCATTTTTGCACATCATCATGAACATATCGGTACTAGAGGAAAACAGGGGACTTAATTCAGTGCCCATGAAATTCTTAATGTCTAGGCTATGTCTATGACATTATACTGAATGGATATAATAAATCAATGTAAACTGTGGCAGAACAGTTAGGGCCTGCTTTGCTTTTGTCTTGTATGCTGTGTAGTTATTTATTCTGGAGCGGTTTTGTGACCCAATATACCCATTTTTCCATCATGCAATTTAGTACAGAAAATACAGAGAAATTTAAAAAATCAGGCCCTTGGATACTCAGACCAGAAATTAAAAAACAGATGCCAAAAGCTTAATAATAATCACAACAATAAAGACTGGGTGTTGCAATATGTTATGGTTTCATAACAAAAGGAGTTAGCAAGAAACCAACATTAAGTCCTAGTGCAGTTTTTCACTGTCAGTATTGCCATAGTTGTAAATAACTATGAAACATAGCAACTGGATTTACTAAATGCAGAAAAGGAACAAAATGTTAATTAATATATTATAATAAATAATAGGAAGTTACTGGCAAAGTTTATCAAGCCAAGTGAGGAGTAGCAAAATGAACAAGAAGTTGGTTGCACACGCAGAGCATGACTACAATTTACAGTTATATACAGTTATATACAAGTTAGAATACAGAAGCAAAAAATCCCTCCAAAACCATCAGATTGCCAGGAGGCTCCCAATCCAAACCTCCTCCCCTCTCTCCCCTCTTTCCCTCCCTTCAGAAAGAACCAGATCAATCCCCATGTATCTCATGTGATAAATCTGGAGAGATCTGAGGAGAGATGTCAAAAAGATGACAAAGAGGTTAAGAGAAATAAAGGGTTAGGTTGGATTAGAGTTAAGGCAGAAGCAACCACAGTTCGCCAGAGTGAAGGAGTAGAACTGAGAACTGAAAAGTGTATGAGAAGTGAGTGTCTTATCTATATTTTTACTAGTTGCATTGCTCAGCAGAAGAATGAGTGATATAGGTTACTGCTGTTGTTTTTCTTCTCACAGCGAAGGATTTAATTTCTCTCAGTAAAATATTCCAATTAGCCTCAAACCACCACACCAGTCATTCTCAGGCATTCTTTTCTTCTTCTACACGTTGCCATAAATCTCATCCATGTCTGATACATGTGATGGATTTCTTAAATACAAAAGTAAAAATACATTTAAGAATATCTCCAATATACTTAAGATCTTTGGTTCTGGTGAACTAAGATAAAGCCCAACACTTTGAACTTGGACTTAGGAAATGAACTCTTGTCTTTATTAGAGGGTTGACATATTCTATTTGGGTGCAGTAAAGCAATAAAAAATATAGATCACGGCTTCAGCCAAACAGGAAATATACCCTAGTCCTGTTTAGAATAAAACTTTAAAAAATACATGGGTTATACTGAATAAATGCACATTTTAAGAACATCTGAAAAACAGTGCTTGTGCTAGTGGTATAAAACCAAAGACAACTGGATTGGCTTTAGACTAGCAGATATCACTGATACTTCTACGGATCCAAACAGTTTTCTATTATCATCTCTGCTGCAGACGTTATACTGAATATACCTATTGAATACCTAAACCAAACAAGCTTCATAATTATTTTTGTGAGACAGAGACGAGAGATTTTGATATCAGTAAAAACTCGTGCATATAAAGTGATAACCAAATCTCTCCATACACATGCATACTTAGTAAGGTCTAATTTCTGTGAACATCTTGAAGAGTGTCAGAAAAGGCAAAGCCGTGTGGCAAAGGTTTTGTATTTCTACTGGTTAATAACAGAGAGATGACATCTAGGTTGACTGTGGTTTTGAGCATTAGGAATGCTCAGAGCCTTCTCTGTGAGTCTTCCTGGTATATTACCAGCTTAAACAGCTTCATTTTATGCTAGTATTGATTTGTCATTCAGTGTGCTGGGAATACATTGCGAATACAACTTCATTAATTTAGTCATCTCACTGTAAGAGCATTTGCCCAATGAATGGACACTGAAATGTCTAGAAGTTAATTAAGTTACATGGTAGCAAACAAAATATCACATTGCAGCTTCTGACAAGCTGCTAATTTGCTACAGTTGCTAATGTTTTCCAGTGGCCTTTTCATATTGATACTGATTTCTATTGATGTACCTATGCTATTATGGTCTTAATTTGCTTTTTATCTGAGTATATAGAAATTAAGGTTTGATTCTTCATTGCACCCAACAAGACTCGCTAAACCTCTAATTTGACCTTTAGCTCCTTAACCAACAAGAACTGACTTTTGATTCTGGGATCCATTCTAAATCAGCCCTAGAAAGGCAGCCCAAGGCTCATTTGGGTGGGTAGGGACTGGAATGACAACATCACTATGGTGCAGCAAGCTCCAGTTTTTCTCCTCCCATGGCATGTTTCCTTGTATTTTGTGGCATAGTTGAGGGTTCCTGTATGCTCCCTGCATGAAACCATTACTTGCAGGAAGAATCTAAATTATTGCTATAAATTTGGCCCACAGTTTACAGTGAATTTGACACACTATCATGAACACACTAAGTAGATATCAGCAGATAGTGGCAATTATGTAGTGCAATTACCTCTGCAATCACCACAACAATTTGTCAGTATAAGGTACAAAAACTTTTCAAGAGGTTTTAATGATAACATTCTTGATTATGAATTAGGCAGAAGCAAAGCAGCTGAATATACTCTCAATGTTTTTAAATAATAAAAATCCTCTTCGTTATTAACAAAAATACATCCTACACTCAAAATAACCAATCAGTCCTTCTCCCTTTCATCATGAAATTAATAGATTTTTTTAAAAATAGGAAAACTTTAATGTAAACAAATACATACATATGCCCATGATGGTCTCCAAAAGTACATATATTTACAGCTTACGGAATCACAGAATATTAGGGGTTGGAAGGGACTTCCAGAAATCGAGTCCAACCCCCTTAGCCAAAGCAGCATCACTGATGGTAGGCCACACAGGAGTGCATCCAAATAGGTTTTGAAACTCTTCAGAGAAGGTGACTACACAACCTCTCTGGGCAGCCTGTTCCAGTGCTTCATCACCCTCACCATAAAGTGTCTCCTCACGTTGAGGTGGCAGTCTACTGTGTTCTAGCTTGTACCTGTTGTTCCTTGTCCTTTTACTGGGCACCAGCAAAAAGAGACTGTCACCTTCATCCTGACACCCAACCCTCAAATATTTATAGACATTAATAAGATCCCCTCTCAACCTTCTCTTCTCCAGACTAAACAGCCCCAGGTTTCTCACTCTTTCTTCCCCAATAATCCTTGTAGCTCTCCTTCAGATTTTATCCAGCAAATCCCTACCTCTTTTGAACTGGCGAGCCCAAAACTGGTGTGGTCTCACCAAGACAGAGTAGAGGGGGAGGACAGCCTCCCTAGACCTGCTGGACCTCATTTCATTTACAGAAATATACAAGGTAANGTCGGAGAGAAGAAGCCAGAAGTTGCAGGATAGCCCCAGACACTGTCCCTGAGCGTGCCCCAAGCCCAACTGTCTTATCTAATGTTTATGTACTTATTCCTAAACATCACAGCAAGCCTATGAGTGAAGTAGACATCACCATTGTTTCCTTTTCACAGCCTATAATATAATTTTCTCTATTAAAATATTCCAATTAGCCTTAAACCAGCACAATTTTCCATAAACCTAAAAGACAACTATAATAGTACATCTCAGTGTCTGCAGAGTTTACTCAATAGAAGGAGAAAAATAAAAGTCACAGTTAACATGGGGCCCTGGAATTCAGATTTTACAGTTTATGTTACAACTAAGCAGAAAGTATACTGTATTCTTTGCTTGTTGTGCATTTTCATAGGTGGAAGAAAAACGTTTCTCCCTCAAATATATTCCATTTGTGTAAGGTTTAGGAATGCATACATTTTAAGGTAAATTAGCAGCTAAATCCAAAATCTATTTACATGTGAAAAATCACTGAGCTTTGGAGAAATCTTTCAACATGTTTTTAGTCAAGTAATCATTAGAGTTTTTATTGCCAAAAGGGATGTAAACTTAAATTCTATCAGGAGGATTTTCCTGTATTCAAATAAAAATAGTTGTTCCAGATAGATTTCTACAAAACAGTTTGATTGTGGAATTTTCTGTAAGCACTTAAGAAAGGATACTTCTTTATCCAGCTGAAAAAAAATATCTAGTGATTATGTTGATAATTAATTTTTCTTCTCACACACTTGGCTAGATTTGGGAACTTGAAGCAAACTTTGTTAATTACAGTGCTCTCTAGCTGCTTGAAACATTCCTGCATATTGATTTAGTGTATTGTCCCTCAGGGGAAAAATTTACTTTTAATCACTCAATAAATTGAACCAGACACCGAAGCACTGTTGAAAGTCAAGTAAGAATAATGTTGGGACAGCAAAAATTTCCCATCTAATGAGTAGCAATATAATAACTGTGTGTAGCTCTTACAGTCATCCAGGTCTGGACATCCTCTGAGATGGGATCCAGTGCTCAGTTAAGCCACTTAAGCTAGTCACTAAATAGCCTCATTTCCATCCAACATTGGCACCAAGGTGAGATAGCACCTAGGCTCAAACTCAGAGAAGGAATTTGAAGCCGCTATTTAGTAAGCAGAAATGGCTTTAGTGGAGTGCACCAAAAAGGTGCAAACAGAATAAAGATTGTTACTTAACTTCTAACTCAACCCTCTCTACTCCTGCTCTTGTGAGACCTCACGTAGAGTACTGCAGCCAGTTCTTAAACCTCCAGCAGAAGACAGACAGGAATCTGTTAAAACAGGTCCAGAAGAGGACCACAAAGATGATCAAGTGGCTAAAGCACCTTCCTCTGGACAGACAGACAGTTAGTGTTGTTCAGCCTGGAGAAGAGAAGGCTCTGGGGAGAACTTATAATGGCTTTGTAGTACTTAAAGATGGAGACAGACTCTTTATCATGGAACACAGTGGTAAGGTGAGGGGTAAGGATGAAATGCCTACTGAAAGAGAGTAGATTTAGATTAAATATTAGGAATAAATTCTTCAGTGAAACAAGCTGCCCAGAGAGATTGTGGATGCCCCTCCCTGGAAGTGTTCAAGGCCAGGCTGTATGGGGCTTTAAGAGTCTGGTCTAGTGGAAGGTGTCCCTGGCCATGGTGGGGAACTGGAACTAAATGACCTTTAAGGTCCCTTCCAACCCAAGCCATTCTAAGATTCTATGATACAAAGCCTACCTCATTCTGCCTCCACACCAGCATCACATGGTAAAGCTGTACACACAGGTTATTTGCCTATAGTCACAGAAATCTCTTCCCTTTCATTGTCCTATCATATCCTACTGTTTATCTTCTGTGGCTGAAAGCAGTAAAAGTATCACAATTTACTCCTAACTGGGTTAACTGGAATTAAGCTAAATCAGCAACATAATTTTGGGCAGTTGCATGCTTTTGTCCTCTGCATGACTACACATCACACAGGCTGATACCATGTTTGAGAAGGTTGTGTTTGCTTAGCAGGAAAATAAGTGTTATTTCAAAGGAGTTGTCAAACTAATAACTTGCAGTCTTTTGCCTCAAGGTGGGGTCACTAGGACTGTGGTTTCTATACTTCACATAGCAAGGACAGGAGGACCAGTAAGACAACCATCTCCTGGGAAAACAGTAAAATTTTCTGACCTTGGGTCTGCAAGTATTTGCTGTGCTATGAACAGAAAACACTGCAGATAAGAATATAAATACAACTTGGCCTAGCATAAGATGAAGAAAATACACGGAAGCCTCTAAAATACAAAGCATATTGTGGTTAGTGTGCAGGCAAAGGAACAAGAGCTAGAGGCATGGCTGATAAACAGTTAGATATGGACTAACAATAAGCAGGATATCAGCAATTCATCCAAGACTAACAAGGGTCTACACAGGCCACCTGTGGTATGCTAGAGGGGATTATCAGGAAACATCCATATACAGCATTTAAAGATACACGGTATGAGCTGAATGTCTTGTGCTGGCAGCTACTGACCCTAAGTGTACCTTGTGTATGGATAAACTAACCAATTAACACATATACAGCTGACATTGACAGCAGAAAGCATGACCCAGCCTATAAGGACAGACTGTAGTGTCTGTAAAAGGGTACCATAGTGTAGATTCAGGCTGCTGGACTGCTGATGAACAAGGCCTTCTGCATTTGCTTGGGTCACCATAAACAGTCATTATAATTTCTTCCAGTCTTAGCATAAATAACCTTTGCAGATGTCAGAACTTTTCACTCAAACTTAATGTCTAATTGAACATCATTTCTTTGAAAATGGGTCAGTTTTAAGTCTTTATATATGATTTCTTCAAAATAATTCATGCTTTTCTATCACTTGTTTTTTCTAAAGGATTCTTCAATTCCAAACCCTAGCAGCAGAGCTTTCTGTTCAGAAACACCTCTCCTTTTTGTTTGATGTAATGTGATAAAGAAACTGACTGAAGAAGCTGTAGTAATAGAAAAATGAACTCACACAGAGTCCAGGTCAATAAGGAGACAGAATACATAACTGTAATGTAAAACTACAAGTAAATACATTAAGCTACCATGATGGCTTTTACTAAATGAAATCATAATTGCTCACTATGTCACACTCTAATAGCAGCACATGAGGAAGAAAGCCTTAAAGTGTTTTAAATAAAAGGGGCAAGAAGTTGTCAGAATGTAAGGTAGCTTGATTTTCAACAAGAAAATATTTTTTTCATTAAGGGACTGAAATAGACACAATGAAAAAGTTGGTGCATATTCTTCACCAATGCAAAGAATTGCCTGGCACAAACTTGAACTCAAAAGGGTTTTTCTTTATAGAAAGAATTTTAAAAATCTTTGACTATTAGTGCACTGTATGGCCACTGCACCTGACCTATTTGTATGTATGAAATTGTTGATACCTCAGCAAACTTGTTTCCCCTTTGTGGTCACATGCCCTTTTCATCTCCCACTTTTAGTGTCTACAATACCTGCTCAGAAAAATTGCTGCCTTCTATTGTTAGAACACACCTTATCTTTGGAACATAGCTTCTCATTAAAAAGCAGTCAAGAAGGACAATGTATTGTAAAAGACTTAAGAAAGCTCATTTAACATTAGCAATTAGTTATTTATATTAATTATTCAATTGCCTCATTCTACAATTTCCCTACTGTTCTTCTGTGCTTCCTTTCTCCTTGCAGCATGTTGCAGCTCACATTACCTCACTTTAATACTTTCCTCACTTCCAAGGGGAGCCATGAGTCTAAAACATTTATTTTGTTTGCTAATAATGCGCTTGCATAGACACTTTGGAACTGTAATGCACTAGAAAAACAATTCCAAAGCCCTCAAAAGAACTGACAAACTAAAACGATCATTACGACCTAACTGGAATGATTTAGTATATGAATGATCATCTAATTTCTCAGAAAACAGCAAAACATTTCTCATTTTTTAAGGAAGAAGCTGAGATCTGTATTAGAGCCAATGTAGTCAGCTCTAGTATGTCAGTCTAATGTCTAATATGTTTAATGTTAATTCCCCACAACATCTTTCTCTCTAAACTGGAGAGATGTGTATTTGATGGTTAAACTGTTCAGTGGAAAAGGAACTGGTTGGATGGTCACATCCAGAAGGTAGTGGTCAATGGCTCAATGTCCAGAGGGAGATTGATGACAAGTGGTGTCCCTCATGGGTCTGCACTGGTACCAGTGCTGTTTAATCACAGAAGCACAGAATGTTAGGAGTTGAAAGAGACCTTGAAAGATCTTCNAGATAAATTAACCTTTTTGGATAAAAAGTGTCCAACATAGTCTATTGCAGATCTACCCTCTTGAAAGCCTTCTTTTTTTAATCTTTTCCAAACAACTGTTCAAAATCCATTTTGACATTGTTACTCTTTTCTTAATCTTACCTTCCTCTTTTTTATTTACTTGCATAAATCAGAGACCCATCCTTCAGATGTGTGCAAGCTAACAGGAACATTGTAACTGACAACTTTTATTTTAGCTGTTTTAATCAGCTGAGTTAAGAATTCTCTGATTCCATTCCATGTTTCCCAATTACAGGATGTTTTAGATACCAAACTTTGCACATAGCTATTTTTCATACATCTCTCAAGGACTGTGGAAGACAGTGAAAAAGCTCTCAATAAATGCAGGAGATTTTTAACAAGATCTGGTATCTTTCCCCCAACACAATACTCCATCAGCAACCAATCTAGAAGGAAAAACAAATTCCAGATGCCTGGGGTTCAGTTTACTTAAGAACAGAGAATCTGTCTGCACATTTTCTCAAATGGAAGTAAAAGCTAGATAACACCTAAGCAGTGATTTAGAAAACAGATCATTAGTATCAAGAAGGCTGTACTTCTGCTAGATTTAAAACACTTGCTTTGTGTCTGCTGAAAACCATATTAGCCATCTCTGGCTCCTCTGACCTCAGAGATTATTTAGCATCTGCTTCTTTCAGCATTTTTCAATCCATCCTTCAGCTTGCTCTGATCAGTTCATTGACAGCTTGCCACTCCCTTAGCAAGCAACTGCACTGCTACTGACTTCCCTTGATAGAACAATTCTCCAGAAGAGAAACCCAGATACTGCAACTACATATTATAACCTTTAGGGCAACTACCTCATGTTTCCAAATCTGTGATATCAACCTCTGAACTTCCCTTTCAACCTCAAGGCAAGTAGGGATCTGATAGTGCCACCACAGATGCTTAGCAAATATGCACGCAGCCACTTCACAGACAAGAAGAAATCCTTCTAAATTCTTCATTTTGTCATACCCTATTATACTCACTATACACCTGAGAGATCCCTTTTAAATCATGGATAAATAATATCGACAAGCATCAAATGCCAGTCTCAAATGAAATTGAAAAAGCATTTAGAGATCAGCCCTGCTACAAATAGTGACACATTTCCATGTTCTTCTGAGCTGAATATAACCAAATGCAGAAAAGAAAATGTGAGAGTGAAAAGTCAAATACCTGAAGTTAAAAAAAAAAAAAAAGTCAGATCAAAAACCAGTGGGAATAGGGGAGAAAAAAAAAAAAAGGAAAAAAAAAGCTGAAACAGATTTCAAGCAAAACAGAAATGTTAAAGGACGGAGCAAAGACAAAGACGGAGCAAACAAAAATATTACAATTTGGGCACCAGGATCCTTTTGTTAAATACTTCTGGGATGAAAAGGCCTCTAGTTGCCATACAGAAATTTATTTCAAGTGTCTTATGCCTACAATAAACTGAAAACTACCATTGATTAATGTCTGTGAAAGGGTTTGGCAAAACTCTTCAACATATAGTGAAAGCTGGCAACTTTCCCTTTGCTTACCATAGGTTGTACAGAGCTTCGAAAAGAAAATTCCAGTTCAGAGATAAACTTGGCTAAGAAAATGTGCACATCTCCCTTACTAGCCTTTTTGGGAGACAAACCTCCCATCCTAAACACCAAATTACTTTCCACTTTTCAAAGCATACCAGCAACTGACATCTTGGCAAAGCATGTTTTGAGTTGAGATTTACAAAAAAAGGTTTACAGGCCTCTATAGAGCAATTAGGATGCCTTTGTAAATTAGATTGATCTGACCAGTCAGATTATTAACTTCCTGGTTATCAAAATTCTTAGATTTCACAGTGAAAAAAAATGAAAGTATAGCTCTTTTCACTCAAACCTAAGGCTATAATTAAATAATATAAAAGAAACAGCAGAGTTTTGTACAAAAGATATAGACATCAGTTACCTTACCAAGACAGTCTCAGTGACACCTTAGTCACTTGCTCTGATTCTCCTGTATTTTAGCAGTTTCAGAACTCAGCTTCATTGAACTACGGGCATTAAGCGAACAAAAGCCTCTTGAAAAAAGGTTCATTGCTTCCCAACACAAATGAAGTAAACATCATCTAATGCTATGGTTTCTAAAGGCTTTAAAGATGGGTTTAATTTATAAATAAGGCTTAAAAATATAAATTTAAAATTAATATTGTTTTCTTTACAAATTATCCTATACTGAAGGAGTATATTACCTCATTTTTGGCAAGGACCCATTACTCCAACACAGAAAAATAAGAGAACTTACATCTGAAATTCAGCTTAACACTACAGTCAGTGTCTTTAACATGTTAGATTTTTTAGTCAGGAAAACAGTAAAGACTTTTCCAAATGAGCTAAGAACATGTTAGTGGAGTTATTTTAATTAAAAATTAAATAAAGGTTAGAAAAACCTTTTTTGAATTGATCAAAAGGGGTTGTTTTGTTTCTTTCCCCTGTCTGCCTCCATCTGTCCCCCAAACTGGAGGACTCTTCAATGAAGGAGGGATAGTTTCTGGGGGAAAAAAAAGTTGAAGTATGTTAATATTTTGCTCTACAGCTAATAATTTGCTGTAGGTTTTTTGTTTGGTTGTGGGGTTTTTTCCCCCCTCAAAATTTGTAACACAGATGCTACACGACACCACAAAATGACCTGCTATTTAGCTTCCACCATTCTGGAAGGTTACAAGGCAGGTGAACTGTTCACTACGGGTTATGATGAATCTGACTAGAGCTGCAGAATCCAAAATAGTCTTGAGTGAGAGGAGGACAAGTGAAGTACTTTGCTTGCATTTATAAAAGTCAACAGATAGTCACAGGTTCTTACGATATAAACAGCACAGTCTGAGAAACTAAAGAAAGATCATGAATTCCTCTGTTCTTGCAGGATTAACAGACTAATCCAATAGCCACTGAAGTCAGTAGAAAGACTGCACAGGTATTAGCTCAAGATCATATGCCTTCTTAAGATGTGAATTATGTTCATAACTACTCACATCAACTTACATGGATGTGCAGAATTTTTTTTTGTAATTATAAAAAATAAAGATCATTGTTAATACCTATAAAAATAAGACATCTGACCTGTGAATTTGGTATCAAAGATTCAGTTGCATAGCAAATGCAATATAGAGCAAAAGCTTCAGAGATTTTAGGAACTCCAGCAGATATGACAGTAAATTATGGATCCGAACAGGCACAGTTCTTTCCACTTCACAAAAACTACCCAAAATCAAATACAAGTCTTTCTGAGAAAAAAAATAGTCAATGTCTTTCAATAATTTTTGTTTGCAAAAGAAAGTGAAAATGAAAAAAGTGCTACCACAGCTTAAGAAGTACAACAGGAATTAAACAAATACAAGCTCAAGCCCTTGTTGCAAATCAAGTTAAGTTAAAACTTGAACATTAGTCACCCATGTGCCATATCACTATCATATATGCCAGTTTATCTTAGAGCCCTCCTCATCCTACCTTTTCTCTCATTCATTCTTCTTGGCTTGCTGTTTTATAGAAAATATACAATGGCCAAAACGTTCCTGAAAACAGCTTTGGTCATACAGGTCATGACTTAAATTATTCAATCAGAAAAATCAAATTATAGTAGTAGAAATGATGCAAAAATCTTGTTTTAACAGGAGCTAGGTTTCACAGTGTTGGTAGAAGCTCCTTCTTGTGATGAAAGCTAGCAAGATTTCCTAAGTGTATGCTTGCAGCTCTGTTATAGAACAAAAGAATCAGTGTATTACCATGAAACCATTGTGCAATCCTGTTGGTGTTCCTCTCAAACCCAGCACGTCGAGGGATTTGCTCTTCTTTGAACCAACGGATGATAACGTCTTGGGAAAAGGGTCTAGGAGGACGCTCCCAGATGTTACTACTGCATTGAGAAGCAAGTAATTACAGGAGAGAATCATACAGAGAATTAGCAGTGCATGAAAGCAAAGGACAATAGAAATCTTAATCTCTTTTTAATATATTTACAAAACATACAAATACAAAAATATCAGAGTACCTGCTATGCAGTGTAGGTCAATGAACAATTTTAACTTTTTCAGATTTGTTAAAATCATTTAGAGTTTTTATGGAAACCAGAATACTTTGATTTTATTTTTGCAGTTGAACTGCCAACATTTTCTTAAGTACAGAACTTAAACTGCAAAACAGCTTACCACAAAAGATTCAATGCACATTTCAGTCAGCTTTCCTTTTCCACCTCATTCTTATTTCAATGTACATATTGACAAGTAAAACTTTTTTTTTTTTAGCCTACAGTATAGTCCTTTCACTGGCAAGAAATTCTAAATCAGAACTGGCTATAATAGGTTGTGTATCCAAAACACTGAGCATGGTGGAGGGTGGCCAGCAGGTCAAAAGAGGCAGTTTTTCCACTTTCCACTGCTCTTGTGAGACCCCACCTCAAATATTGTGTCCAGTTCTGGTGTCACCATCATAAGGGCGGCACAGAGCTGTTGGAGGGAGCGCAGACGAGGGCCACAAAGATGATCCAAGGGCTGGAACACCTCAAGTATGAGGGTAGGCTCAGACAGCTGGGGTTATTCAGCCTGGAGAAGACTCCAGAGGGGCCTTATAGCTGTCTTCCAATACCTGAAGGGATCCTGCAGGAAGGCTGGAGAGGGACTTTTCATAAGGGTGTCTAGTGAAAGGCCAAGGAGGAACGGTTTTAAACTGAGGGAGAGCGGGTTTAGACTGGATCTTAGGAAGAAGTTCTTCAGTAGAAGGGTGGTAACGCTCTGGTATAGCTTGTCCAGAGAGGTTGCCTCCTTCCTGGGGGTGTTCAAGGCTAGATTGGATGAGGTCTTGAGCAGCTGAGTTTAGGTAAGGAGCATCTCTGCCAAAAGTAGAGAGGTTGGAATAGATGATCTCTAAGGCCTTTTCCAACATATACCATTCTATGATTCTATGATTTTGATTAAATTCTTATGTTCCCTATGCATTGTTTACCTGCCAGCATCCCTTTACTGCTGCTACTACTTCCTATGCATTTTAGATTACTTGAGGTAAATGAAGCAAAATATATGAAAAATCCACCCAGCTCCCCATGTAAGGACTAAGGTATATCATACCAAATAAAAGTATGACTGCATTCCAGTTAGGCATACAATCTCATTTTCCTTGATAGTAGTAATAAAGGAAGATTTTACAATGTATTTCTGTATAGTTTGAAATCACATGGAATTTTAGGTGCTAAAACTCCTATCATGAATTACCAAATATCCAAAATAAATGGGGTAAAGTCTAGTGTAGGTATGTCTACTTGTAGTATAATTTCACAGAATCACAGAATGTTATGGATTGGAAAGGACCTCTAAAGATCATCTAGTCCAACCCACCTGCCAGAGCAGCTAGAGTAGATTGCACAGGAATGCATCCCGGTGGGTTTTATCTATCTCCAAAGAAGCAGACTCCACAACTCCCAACAGAAGCTTGTTCCAGTGTTCTGTCACCCTCACAGTGAAAAAATTTTTCCTCATGTTATTGTGAAACTTCCTATGCCTTTCATTTGATGAGACACACATTTCACAGTGCCCAGTACAGTAGCTGGCTACATACTTCCAGCTTTCCTTCTCCACCTGCCATGGAAGCTGCCAGTTAATATTGTGTATTTCTAGGCAATGTAATGGAGAACTATTACTTAAAGTAGAATGTCATCTCAGGAGTCACCAAAAAGCATTAAACTAATTTGTGAGATAATCAAGAACCCTCAAAACTGAACAAAGTTCTGCAATTCATCACAACAAGGTGTTGTGTAGAAAGTAATAAAGGCAAAACAACAGATGCTGTCTGCTTGATATGCAGCTGTCTATCTTTCAGCTTGGCTTACTGTTACCATAACAAGTGATTCATTCTGTTAATATCCAGTGATGAAGCCTGTAGTGAGTGTAATAGTTTTGCTAAATTGCACAAACACCTGAGTAGATCTGACCAATACTCATAACAAAATTTGAAGATACAGCCATGAGTTAGAACTCAATTATAGAGACACTAAAAAAACTAAACTACATAAATATTTTGTATTTCTGGCTTTTAAAATATTTTCTATAAAGAAACAAGAAACCCTTTAAATTCCAGAGCCCTGCGATCCACTCTCATTTCTTAATTAATTTCTCTCTAATTCAGTTTAGTTTAAAAAAAACCTTGTCATATCCATATTTTCCTCTGACATGGGTCAAATTTCAAAATTACTGTGTCAGTTTCTATACAGCTACTGTGTCAAGCTTGTTCAGTAGGGGCAAGGAGAAAGAAACACAAAAGTTACCAAAACCCCCACAAACTAACCGAACAACACAGTAGACAAAAGGATAACAGCAAATTAGCAGGCCAAAGAGTTTCATTAGGAAGAAAATACTTGGCAAAATAAGAAGCATACTAAGAAAAAAAAAATCAAGTGGAAGCCATCTAAACTGCAAAAAATCTGTCTCATGCTAGTGGCAAATGACAACATGCTGTGCCTCTCCTCCATGACCTCCCAGGTTACTGGCAAATTAAAACTTTAGATACACATCTGCTCTTGCTTTACCATACCAGTGTTAGGCATGAAAAGCTTAATTTTATACATTAACATATGTTCACTATTAAAGCACACGTTTAGAGCATCTTATATTTTTCTCAGTACCTTCACAGTCATCATAGACAGATAAATAGGAAACTTAAGAGATAAAAAAAACAAACAGTACCTTGTTTTTGTAGTATAGGCATAACTTAGAAACAGATAAATAGTGTTAAAGATGAGCTGGATAATGATCAGAATATTTTTTTCATTTTTTTTTAAAGGCCTTTTTTGGAAAGGATCACCTCTAGCACTACCAAATTCTATAGTAAATAACACCACCTTAGAAGCTCAGAACTTCACTTTAAAGTTATGGTCAATCTTTTTCAACATCTGTCACTGTTTTTATTGCTTTAGTTTGAAGAAGAATTTGGAATTTGAATTTGGAAAAATGATGAGAGAATTCTTTTGACAAATTGATTTCATGGCAACATTCAAGATCCTGCTCCCTCTGACAGTAATAATCTGACTCCTTCTCTAACTGGGAGTTTTGGCTGCTCTTACTGGAAAGTTTCTGTGTAAAAATAATGTAATGGGACTTTTCTTTCTGGGCCTGGATAATGGTTGCTGTGATTTTTTTTTTTTTTTTGAGCATTTAATGGTACCACCCTGCCAGTGCTCACATTGCCTTCATCACCACATGAAGCCAAATTAGTAAGACAAGACATAACCACGAAAATAGTAGAGTGGCTAGTCAAATTTCTAGCATCCATCTGCCAAGTTGGATTCTTGTCTTCTGCAATTCATGGTACTCCCTAAATAATCATATAAAAGATTAACAAATGCTAAAACCATTTGGCTTTGCCTGAAGAAAAAAAAAAAAGCAACCTTCAAACCCCTGAGAATTAGAAAGATGGCAGCTGTCTGTAAAATATTTCAAAGAGCTAGCAAGCAGCAGGCAGTTTTTGGCTTGAGGCTTAAGACATGCCTATGAATTTGTCCATTTGACTTCTCCATATCACAGCCTTGCATACTAATCTAATAGTGACTTTTGAAAAACTCTCTGTGTGAACTCTAAGAAAACTGTCTTTAAAATAAAGGAAATTTAATTTACATTAAGTATCCTATCTCTTTTTGGTTTTATTTAATTACTGTTTTTCTGGTCATAGTGGAAGAGCAAGATAGAGAATTTCCAGCGTGTGAGAAAGAGTTTCTCGAAATGGTGGAGATTGCAGAGACAGCAGTTCAACAGAAAACTATTTTAGTCATTCCTGTGCAAACCAACCTGGATGCTGCAGAGAAAGTCAAAGGACTTCCACTACTGTTGTTTAGTTTTATCTCCTGATCATTATTCAGGCTTGTCCCCTGGAACAAATTGCTCAAGCCAGCCACTCTTCCCTTCTGGATGGCACGCAAGGATTGCCGACGGTATTCATCCCGGGCCCTGCGTGCTTTGTGGCTCCTTTCCTCATCTGCAGCTTTGGAGCGACGCACTGCGTGGAGTGAATTGGATGGAGTGGGGAGGAGAGACTTTAGAAATACCAACAGCCATTTAATTCTTTTCTTATAGAACAACTTACTGCCTTTATTCTTTGTATGACCCAGTTTTAAGCATGTTTAAACTACAATGCACTATTAAAGAGATGGCTAACTGAATGCCTTCCCTAATGCCTCAAATATAGGCCTGCCAGTAGAAGCAGCATGCTAGTCTCGAGCTATCAATGATTTCATCACTATTGGCAATAACAGCCTGTACATGTGATTACATCCGACTCTTACTTTGGCTATAACAAAAGAAATTCTTCTTTGGGACATCTTTTTAACTGGTAAAGCACTAAGTTTCAAGAAACAATGGTGACTACTGATTAAAATGGAGTCTGTGTTTGTAACAGAGTTCTTTGCAAATATGCACACAACTGGAATTGCAGGAGCTACTCACAAAATTTGCAGTTATAAAAATTAACATATAGGTTACACTTTTTGCTCTTCATGTTTGTCATGGGTTTAAAGAGCCGACAGAATGAAGCTCTCAAATTAATTGGAGAAAAACAGAATTATATTTGGACAGAGAGTTACAGACAGAAATTACAAGGCAGATACAAAATCCATAAGCGAACCCCCTTGAATTTTCCCCCAACCCAAAACTAAATCTCTACTCCCCAGTGCTCCAATCCTCCCCGCCCCGTGCCTCTGCCATCCAGGAGGCCTAAACACAGCCTCTGGAGGCCCCAAACCAGGCCTGCTCCTTACGTGTTTGTCCTGATAAAGCAGCTCCAGCCAGACACAAGGCTGGAGGGGGAGGAAAGGAGAATGAGCTGGCCTTGCCCTGAGTTGATGAAGAGATAGCAGAATTATGCTATCCCTAAAGGGTCCCTAAAGGACTTTTTTTTAACCCTGTAGTTCCCAACCTGGGACAATGTTGCTTTCTTTCTGGAAGGCATACATTATCTTTGTTACAGCAATTAAAGTCATAGAAGTCTCCATCTTGAAAATGGCTTCAGCAACAGCAGATAAATTAATAGCCATTGGAAAGGATATGCAGGTGCTATGGATAGGGTTGTCTCACACTTCAGTCTCTGAAACTGCATGGAAAAAAAATCAGAATCTGTAGTGGAAAATTTAATACACACTGATCAATGGCAGTGACCAGGGAGTCACATACTTCCACAACCTGCAACAAGACTGTTGCTCTCGCCATTGCAGGTCAGGCATCTTTCACTAAAGCGTCTTCATTTTAGAACTAATATATCAGCAATCCTATCTTTAAACTAGTATCACTGAAATGCAAAAAAGAATAGCACCACAAATATCTGTCATCTATCAGCTCCTTTCTCATCCCTCAAGCCTCATTTTGATGTGTGTTTTTTTTTTTTTTTTTTAAGACAAATAACTTCAGGCAGGCAAAAATACCAGTGCAAAAATACCCAAAACCCTTTAACATCCAGCAAATTTTAGAGCAGCAGTTAATGTCTCCAGTAGCAATTATCAGTCGTGCCATGGCTATCCTGGCTTACATCATCCCAATTCACAAAGTGCATGCACCATTTCTTCCTTTACTTGGATTGTACCTGTGACTAGGAATGCACAATATGATACCAGACAGCTGCATTTTGTTAGGCTGTTTGCATGCCTCTGCTTTACACTTCTGACTTAAAGCAAACAGAAGCATAAATGCATTTGCCCAAATTATGAAAAGGTTTGGTGGAACCAAAACATAAAAGTGCTCAAAGCAAAATTAAGTTAAATAAAACCCACTGGACAAATGAAGAAAAGAGAAATGAACCTTTAAACTGAAAGTTATATGATATTATCATGGGTAGAAAGATATATATGACTAAAAGCTCAAGGTAGTATAATAACTGAGTCACAAAAGCTTCATATGTATACAGTGGCAGGATTTCAGTTTCACTGAACATATCCTGTAGTTTTAGCTAAACACAGTAACAAACAATGTACAGCACAGGTTTCACTATCTTAGTGGTCATTATTTTTAAGGATAAACAACATCATCTAAATATGCTACTTCAGTGGCTCATGTTTCTTAGTTATACAAGTTCAGTGATTTGTCTTTTGTAAGGTCACTCAGTAACAGCTGCTTTAAATGTGGGCTTTGTTTGCAACAACACAAGAGACAGTAAAGATGATGAGTGCAGTGCAGTTTGGTAAGACATTCAGAAACCAGTCATTGTTTGTGACAATAACAATATACAGATTGAGGGCAGACTGCCTGGAGCTTTTGAAGATCCTTTTCTATTGATGTACAGGCTGCCTGGTAATAAAAAAGGCAAGGTATCTTCACACCCCACTTTCCTCAGCCACAGATGCATTTTGTAACAGACATTCCTACTGTATTTTGCTAGCCTATAAATCTGTATTATCAATAGCAATCCACACTGCATTTTGCTAAACTACAAAATTGTGATGTTTCTTGTCACGAAGCAATGGGGAGAGGTAGCATAGTTTGCAACTGTAAGTCAACATTCAGAAAAAATTCTGTATAACATGCGGTCTCCCTTATATTTGTATGTGTTTACATATACACCCACACATGTTCATGAGTTTACATGTACATATGTCAGGAAAAGGGAAGGCTGCATGTCATATACAAATGCATGCATACACGTTTTTATATATATACATATACACACATATATATAGATACATTATGAAGAATTTTTATTGAAATTTCCCAGTTGAAGTATCTGAAAAATTGCATCACCGATCATAGAGATGCACAGGGTTTCTTAATCCATCTATTTTTATCATTACTGAAGTCCTGGATTTTCTCCCTATCCCTTTTAATTATTCTCAGAAATCCCTTTCCTGTATATTTAGGAGTTGTCTAGTACAGCTCTGCTGTATATCTGTGTTGCAGTATTATTTCAAATTTCTTTTTAAATTCTGTGAATGGTTTATGGACTTTGTGTCAGGTACATAATCAAAGTCACTGGCATCAGTAACTGGCTTTAGTGACAGTGGGATAACTGCCCAACTTAACTGTGGGACAGGAATGCAGGTTAATTTGACACTATTAGCAGTCCTGGCGAAGATCTAATATAAAATCTTTTGATATAGATGAGGAGTAATTCACATTGTGTTGCAGATTAACTTGATCACATAAATTGTGAAAGACCAGGGATTCCTCATTCTGTGTAATCTATTTTGTGTTTTTTGAGGAGCTGTCGGTTCTAAGTCAGAGCTATGTGAAAGTAGGAAAAAAAGAAACACTTGTTGTGCTATGAATATGCAGCCTCATTAAAAAAATATTTTGTTTCAGCTTTACCCTTGTTAGTAATTCTTGGAAGCTTGTTTATGAGCAATTCAAAATGATTACTTAATAGATAAAAGTCAATCTTCACATATTCTGAGCACACAGTGCTTTTCCCTTTCCTAACTGGAAAATAGCTTTCCACAAATACTCTGCAATATGGGTCCAGTTCAGCAATCTTCTTATCTGAACAGATGTGAGTAATCCCATCTCTATTCAACAGCATAATCTGAGATGTACTGAAGTTCAGAGAGCCCATATTTAGTGCTGACTACTTACTTAGAGAACGCAGAGCTGAACTGAACTGGGGACTTTCTTTTAAAATTCAGCATTTTATCAATGTGCTTGCCAGTAATCACACTCATTTGAGTTTCTCCAGAAGAAAAGTATCAAATTAACATAAAATAAGTTTCTAGACATGGTTTGTAAAAGAACATAAAAATACAGCAATATAAAAGCTATAGTGAGTCAGTCTGGTATCTTACTTCCAACAGAGACCAAAAGTGGGTGCTCAAGGAAAGACATAAGAAGAGATCAACTCTTTTTACATTTTTGCTGGAATCATTTTTGTCTGGAGATGAATACAGCAAGTCAAATGGTATCTGACTATTTCATTGCTTGATGCAGATTGCAGGGGTTTATAAGTGTACTAACAGAATGCTTTTTGTCATATTCAAGCAGACGAATATTTATGCTACAGTTTTTCTTATTATGCTTGTGGATTCCTTTTCTGCTCTCTCAGAGAGAGTTCTCTCAGTTAGAAACAATACAAGATACTATTTATTGAATACTCTAGAAACATACAAGATGGAACAGCCTGTAGAAAGGAACAAAACTAACCAGAATATATACATTCCTCTATCAAAGCTTAGCCTTCGTTCTCACTTCATAGTTTCAAAGAGTAAAAGCTTTGAACAGAGGACTCCTGTGATCATCTTTTTCCACTATTTCTCTTCTCATTTGCCAGCCAATATACTTGCTCCACATCCTAACTCACAACTGCCCTCTAAAATAGCTCAGCATATATTTGTGATATAAAATAATTGCTCTTAAAATATTTTTTCCTTTTAGTATCGATTCCTCAAGTTACTCTACCTTCCTTTGTCATTTAGCATATTAAAAAGCACTAGAAGTATGCATTTCAATTAACACAGTGGTTCTGTGGGCTTTTATTGTTATTCAGCACAATCAGACAAACAGCAGAAGCAAACTGAACTGAAAACAGAAACTAATATTAGCAACACTTTGCTTATTGCCTTGGCAGTAAACAGCTGAGAGATAATGTGATGAGAAGAGATGAATCCTCATCATGGCCTGAATTCCATCTACTAAATAAATTAGTAGTGTCATCAATATCATTGCCACATTTACTCTCCATAATAGCTGCTATAGCACTGCTGTTCTCTCCAGTACTGACCCCCAACACTGCTGCATATTAAGGGCTGGCTTCAAGGAGGTAAGAAACAAAGGATCCTGGCCTTATTCCTAATGGACAGTATGGTTTCCATTGCAGGTGTGTAGAGATAAAGGATGTTATTACATCTGTTTGTAATTCTCTTATGCTTTGAGAAGATGACAAGTGGATAGCTTTGCTTAACTTGACTAAATATTCCTTTTGGATGGACACTGAGAGGAAATTTGAAGACACACCACAAAAAGGAAAAAAAAAAATCTGGAACTGATATCGAAAGTGAATGAACCTGGTGAACATCAAGTACTAGTTCATTCCATAGCAATTTCAAATCTTCCCTCTCCCAGTTATTTACTACTGCCTGTCTGCTGGAGGTTCTCGCTTCTGCAGCAAAATTAAGGAAATGTAAGATATTAACATTCCTCAGGAAGCTCAATTAAAGTCTGATGGGATAGTACAAACCAGCCAGGAACTAGTTTCAGATATGGCACTAAACACTGCATCTGGTTATCTTGAGTTGTCACACCCATTTGCTAATTGAGCACAATTCTAAGCCCTCAAACCAATTGGGATAAATTGAGACACCGAGATAAGTATAAGAGGATAAACAAGGATGTGATACACTTTAGTCATTAGTCCGCTGTTAGTTTAATGCTAAATCAATTACTGATAACAGTATAAACTCCAGCAGCATAGAATTTATAGTAGGCTGCAAACCCCAACTGCAGTGCCGCCAGCTAGGAGTAGTTGCACTTTTGTTTTGCCATGGCAGTGCTAATAGTGGTGACCAGGCCAGATAATTTGTGATTATGTGAGCTGCTGCTGGTCACCCTTTTGACCACAAGCAGACAAGTCTACAGGTATTGAAGCACACAGAATGAAGGTGATAGAATTCCTTCAGAGCATACAGAATGTTCCAAAGGTTAGAAGAGAAAAAATGCTGGCTGTGGATTATATTCATCAGCATATGATGCAGTAAAAGTGTTTTAACAGCTAAGAATCTCATTACAGAATTCACAGTCAAGTGCCTTTCATAGCTCATTCTTTTCCCCTGCCTTCTAGAATTCCACTTTTGCATTTCTTCTATCTGTCCCTGTACAACCAGCACTCCTTGAGAAAACTGAGCTAAAACTTTAAAACCTCAGTTATCTCTTGATTTGTAATAGTAAAAAAACAGAGCTGATTTTACTGATGATTATAGTATTTTATTTTATTTCCAAGGTCAGTGTAAAGAAAAGTTTGATTTATTTACTTTTAACATGGTTGCAAATGTATTTTATTTCCTTATCTATCATCACGGAAATATTAAAGTACATAATACCATCCTCTACACTAGTTTGCCAGCTGATGCTATTTGGTGATACCTCATTTTCTAAAGATAAACTAAAGAGATATTTTTTTCCCCAACTCATTCTGCTAATATACAGAAAGCTACAGGTTTCCTTTCCAAATAAAGATGTACACCTGGATTTAGATAATCCTCCAGGAGACAATTATCTTCTCTTTATTGACAGTATAATATAGAGAGGTTTTATTGGCAAAAATGAGCATAGCCTACCATGAGCTGAAGAATGACACCAGTGTACCATATATAGATTTAATTGAAGTTGTACAGAATGAGCCACTATCACATCAAATCCAGGTACTAGGGCTTCAGTAATTAGTCTTCAGAAAATCCTGAATCTATGACTAAACCCGTAAAATAAACTCACTGCATATTTTGAAACATTTCTTTTACTTCTGTCAGGAAATAAGTAACAGTACAGCAGTATTTTTTTCCTACCTCATGAGGCAGGAAAACATACTGACTATCAGTTCCCTATAACTTAATTTTTAGGATTAGTTGGCTAGCCTTTGTGTTACATATAATTAATACAATAACCCCACAAGCAACAATTTTCCAATCATTATGTTTCCTTTCTCTGCAATCAGATTGGTATAAATCCAGGAAATAAAAACATATTATTCCCACCAGAAGTGGCATGATTCTTATTGTAAACAAATTTCCTACTTCTAAAGCCAGCTATAGACTCCATTTCAATCACAATAACCTATTAAGTCCTATTTACTCATAATGTGGGCCTTTATCTACAGTATGTATATATACATATAAGTAGTAATATATTTGTTCTGTTCCTTACAGACTTTAAGAACTCACCAATGTATTTCTGAATTAATTGAAATTATTACATTAACAACTTCAGGGTGTCTATTATTATTTGCCATAATCTTTTGAAATTAATTTGAGTTTCAGTGTTGATGTCATAGCTTGACCCCATCACTATATGGAAGTAATTAAAATACAGCTGAAGACAGATTTTACTTCTTCAGAGATAGCTGAGAACAAGCTGCTGAAATAACTGTATCCAGAATAGTACACTAAGCCAAAACTGTTAATTACATTAGATAGTAATTAATGATCTTGGTCGCCATACACAAAAAAATTTTTATAAGGCATTGATGTGAATTCTTACTGAGAAAGAAATGTGAAATCACAGTATCTGCTGTTTGTAAGGTCAAGTAGATAATTTCCTGCAAAATAACATAAAATTTTGCATTGCTGTAGGCAGAAGAGACTGTCAGCAACACCTTTTCCCATTCTACATGTCTCTTCTTATTTGCTTTTAGAAATGGATTAATCTTGTGAAGTCAATTTTACTTACACTGTTCTTCCCACTCCTGGTCATCATCGCTGTGTTGACTATGCTGCTGAGCTTGCTTGAGGCTCAGATACAACTCTTTTGCTCGGATTTCCTCCTGCTGTCTTATTAGTTCTTCACCTTTTTGTCTTTCCTCTTCTTCTCTTTTCTAAAAAAAAAAAAATAATGAAGTAAAACAGAGATGACTGGAGAGAAAAGAGCATGCCAAACATTAGGGTACTGCTTCAGTTGCTTCTATCCATAGAGCAGCTACATTACCTGGGACAAATCACTGTCTCTTCTAACTTATCACAACAGGCATAACAGAAGTTTCCTACCACTCAAGAATTTCTGAGCCAAGTATGCTTTGAGATGCACAGGTATCACAGGAATAAAGAACATATAAGTATTTAAGACCTGAAATCTATATGGAAAACATTTTCTATCACAGGGCACCAAAGCCTCCACTATCTTACAGTCCTCAAGCAATGTTCATTTTAAGCCAACATGTACTCCCACTGGAGAGATCACTGTCACTCACACAGTATACACATCATCTGCAGAACCTGTAGGAATCAGAAATGGATTTACTGATATTCTTAGTGTAGCAGCTGTGACCATGTCACCATAACCAACACAGAGAATAATGTTTTCCAAGTATCATGATCATTATATTCTGGAGAAAACCTAAATTCTTCAGAACACACCAGTCACTATGCAAAATAGAGTTAAAAGTAACAAGTAACATATAAAAACATTCCCTTCCAAGAAGACCTTAACGGTGATGGAAATCTTATAATGATTTCTTCTGCAGCTGGCCTTACACATATCATCAATAACACAGGAACTTGATTAATGCAGAAATAGGAATCCTTATCAGTGTTCTAATAAGTTTATTCATTATTCAATAGAATGCCCCTAAAAGACCTAAACCTGAACTTCATGAAGCATTATTCATATTATTGAAATATCTTTGATAATGAATAAGAACAAGTTTTTAATTAATTTTCTAATGGAACCAATACTATGCACCTTTTTGCTTAACAAACTTATGGATAAGAATTTAGTAATAAGTCACTAAGCAGAATCACCCTGAATTACTACTACCTGACTACCTAACATAAAGTGTAAGTAAGAGAAGGCCAAAGTGGACTCTGATTTGTTCGAATATTAATCCTACCAAATTTCTAGAGTGAAGCAACTGTAACCTGGCAAAACTCTGCTTTTTACATTAGTAGGTTTTAAGAGCAGCTTTCTGTCTTCCTTAAAGAACTTTTATTTATTAAAGCTCAGAAATGAGATTTCATAAGATCGCTGCATTTTTCTAAATTTGCTCCCTTTTGTTAGGATTTTAATGTTTCATTGTAATGGGACCAACAATAGTTGAACACAGGGGAGAAAAAAACAACAAAAAACCCCTCCAACAACAAAAAAAAACCCACACCAAACAAAACACACACACAAAAAAAAACCCCAACAAACAAAAAAACAAACAAAAAACTCCCCCAAAAACCAAAAAACCCAACACCACAAAACCCAAACACCACACACACCACCACCCTAACTACTGAAAAGTGGAAAGCAATTTTCTCATATGCACCAACACAGTCTATCAATCAGCTGAGGTGACCTATTTGAGCAAATGTTTCTCAGTTACAGACTTTGTATTGGTAAATTTTTTTTTTTCTTAAGACATGGTATGATGTAAAGCCTGAACAATATGTTCAGATGGTATTGCTCCCACTCTCAGAAAGGAATAGGACATATTGAGCTTCCTTATTATATCTCATTTGTGCACTGCAAACTTTGTGGAAGGGTGTATTTTCTAAGTTTGAAAACAAACTCTCACCACAGCCATATTCAGAGCATGAACAACACAATCCATGCTCTATTAAAATAAGAACTGCAAAGAAGAGTGAAGAGATTTAAAATACAGGGCCCAAACCTGACTTCTGTTATTCTCTAAACTTAATCTGTGGGTTCAGAGATGCAAAACTGAGCTTCTATGATGTTGCTCATAATCCTGAAGAAACTAATTTGCATACCTACTACTTTAACACATCAGTTCATTCTGTTCAGTGTTTGAAGACATTCATATATGAAAGTGCACACCATGTATCAGTGTTATAATTCAGCCTTTTTATTTAGGTCTAAAGGAATTGAACTATCCAAAAGTTGTATTAGTTCAGTAAATACATATATTAATTGATCCACACTTCCTCAAAGTAAATAGTTTGTATTTTGCAATACATGTGTATTACTTATTTGTAGGTTGTCTGTCCTACCTTGACATCTGCCAGTCCACAAATACCAAATGCAACCTCAATACAAATGTCCCAACAATGCTGTTAACTCCCTAAGAGGGACTCATACACATTTTTTCCCAATGGTGAAACAGGCAATTGGATCACAGGATCACAGAATCACAGACCTTTAGAGGTTGGAAGTGACCTCCAGAAATCATAGAGTCCAACATCCCTGCTAAGGCAGGACCCCATAGAGTAGTTCACACAGGAACGCATCCAGGTGGATTTTAAAAGTCTCCAGAGAAGGGGACTGCACAACCTCTCTGGGCAGCCTGCTTCAGTGCTCTGTCACACTCACTGTAAAGAAGTTTCTCCTCACATTAAGGTGAAACCTTCTATGTTTCAGTTTGTAGCCATTCCTTTTTGTCTTATTGCTACTGACCACCAAAAAGAGATTGGCCTCGTCCACTTGACACCCACCCCTCAGATATTTGTACACATTGATAAGGTCTTCTCTCCGTCTTCTCCACACTAAACAGCCCCAGGTCTCTCAGTCTCTCTCCAAAGGGGAGATGTTCAAGTCCCCCCAGTCATCCTTGTGGTTCTCCCCTGGACTCTTTCCAGCACGTCTCTGTCTCTCTTGAACTGGGGAGCCCTAAATTGGACACAGTATTCCAGGTGTGGTCTCACTAGGGCAGAGTAGAGGGGGAGGAGAACCTCCCTAGACCTGCTGGCCATGCTTTTCTTGATGCATCCCAGGATGCCATTGGCTTTCCTGGCCACAAGGGCACATTGCTCTCCCATGGAGAGCTTGCTGTCCACCAGGAGTACTTTCCAGCAGGGCAGCCTGCAATCTGTGCTGATGCCTGTTGTTATTCCTCCCCAGATACAGGACCCTGCACTTGTCCTTATTGAATTTCATGTGGTTCGTCTTCATCCGGCACTGCAGCCTGTCCAGATCTTGTTGGGCTGCACAGCCTGATGGGCTGTCAACCACACACATTACTACCACCACCCCCCCACCCCACGGCAATTTTGTATCATCAGCAGTTTGTTTGGAATGTCTGTTTGGGAAACAGAAAAAAACGTTTTGTCCACTACAGGGAAGAAAATGCCTTTTTTTCTTTTTCTCCTTCCTTCCTGGTCCTAATTCCCCCTAGATCTCCAGAGGTTATTTGTTGTGAACCAGATATACGGAATTCATAGATTCACAGAATGGTTTGGATTGGAAAAGACCTTACAGATCACCTACTCACAATCACCCTGCCATGGGGCAGGGACATCTTCCATTAGACCAGGTTGCTCAAGGCCTTATTCAATCTGTCCTTGAACACCTCCAGGGAAGGTGCATCCACAACCTTCCTGAGGAACTGGTTTCAAAGTCTGACCACCCTTACTGTAAAGGATTTCTTTCTAATATCCAGTCTAAATCTACCCTACTCAAGCTTCGATCCATTCCCTCTTGTCCTACAAAAATAAGCTCTTGCAAGTCCCTTTCCAGCTTTCTTGTAGGTCCCTTTCAAGTACTGGAAGGCTGCTATGAGGTCTCCCCAGAGCCTTCTTTTCTCCAGGCTGAACAGCTCTATCTCTTCTCAGCCTGTCCCCTTAGGGAAGGTGGTCCAGCACTCGGATCATCTTTGTGGCCCTCCTCTGGACCGGCTCCAGCAGTTCAATATCCTTCTTATGCTGGGGCCTGACAGAGTACACTAGGTGGGGTCTCACGAGAGCAGAGTAAAGGGAATTCAAGTAGAGGGAATTAGAAGAAGACAACTTCTTTCAAAAGGAAGCTTCCCGAAGCAGACAATATTGACATTTGCAACCTGTGAAAGCTCAGTGAGGGTCAGAAACAGCAGAAGGACTGTTTAGCTTTTCTGATTAAGCACACTTAAGGAAGAACGACAAAGAGACTGAAAAGTAATAATCTATGAAGCAGTGACAGGCAACATCATCTTCGGAGTTAGAACACAGAACAAATAGAAATTTCTGTCTTTTGAAAGAATTCAACCACTTTCTATTTCTCTAAGTAAGATAAACCAACATTTCTCTATTCAGTACAGCTGAGCTCCACCAGTTTACACCAGAGGAGAATCTGCTTTCTTGATAATACGAGAACACAAAAGACCTGAATTATTTGATATAAATAATGATGTACCTCTATAATGAATAGTAGTTCCATAACACACATGACAAACAATACAATAGGTTGCTCTTATTACTTCTGAAAAGAAAAGCCTAGTATTGTTCCTCAGTCAGCTTTAATGCTACTTTGATTATTTCTAACATCTTCCTCCAACTGTTAACTCCGGAGATTCGAGTGCAAAGTTCATTATTTTAGAAAAGTCAATGCTTTTTGGAAGCACTGATTTCATCAACTACTTCATAATATTAATAAAGTATCTTTTTAAGATCCCTTAGAATTAGAGATCCCATATTTCAGTTGCTAGTAAATCTCCTCTACTCCTTCCTTGGAAAAAGTACGACACTAGCTATTCTTTATTGTTATTAGGAGAATATTTATTCATTTAGCTTTTCTACTTTAAAAAAAAAAAGCCAACACATTTAGGCTATCTTTTTCAGGAAGATGGATAGACACAGGCATCATCTTGCGTTATCAAAATTGTTTTTTATTCAACATCTCAAACAACAAGGTAAATTTAATATGAGGGTAGGGGGCAGAATGTGGGAAATCAATCTCTCGGCAGTTTCCCACACAAGAATTTTGTCACAAGTTGTTTTGCTTCTAAGTAGCAATTGTTAAATCATTTGTACTAAAATGGCCAAGGGATGGCCAAGGGCTCAGGCCCAGCCAACATGGATTTAGGAAGGGCAGATCCTGCCTCTCCAACCTGATCTCCTTCTATGATCAGGTGACCCGCCTGGTGGATGTGGGGAGGCCTGTGGATGTGGTCTACCTGGACTTCAGCAAGGCCTTTGACACTGTCCCCCACAGCAAACTGCTGGCTAAGCTGTCAGCT
>WBNM01037432.1:154287-167638 GCA_013399055.1 Ramphastos sulfuratus
CCACTGGAATGGGCTGCCCAGGGAGGTGGTGGAGTCACCGTCCCTGGAGGTGTTCAAGGCACGTTTGGACGTGGCACTTGGTGCCATGGTCTAGTCTTGAGGTCTGTGGTAGTGGGTTGGACTTGATGATCTTTGAGGTCTCTTCCAACCTTGCTATACTGTGATACTGTGATACTGTGAAAATGATGAATGTTTCTAAAGAACATAAACCAAACCCTAAAAACTAGAACTCATGGATAGTTTGAGACCTTAATGGAAAGCAGTAATGCCTCCTAAGAAAGCAGTACCTTTTTTTATTATTATTTTTTAATATGGGAGATTTAAGTCAAAGAAGAAACAAGAAAAAATAACATTTGCACTTGATTCTGAATTCATGCAAGTTTTTCATGCAATTTTCCTTTTTAAAGGAAGAAAAGAAAACAATGTTCTATTACTCAAATTGGCACTGGGATGCATGCACATATTGTACAACCTCTTAAAAGCATGACTAGAAACAACTCTTGTTAGCATGACATGGGAAAGGAAAGTCTTCCTTTTGTCAAGTATGAGTAAAAGGTGTATGCTTGTATTTAAAATATATAACAAATAAACTTTTCAAATTTACTGCACTGAAAGAATACACCAACCACTTAATCTGCTTCTCCCTGTAAACCTAACTCTGCACATCAGACATCTTCTGCCTGACAGTTGAGTGAGACTGTACTGCATGCCATGACCATCTCAGCTCTTCCAGAATAATTAGGAAAGCGGCAATTCAGTACATAGCTGCAAATTGCTGGGAAATACCAACCTGCTGCAACAAATCACATTGGCAATTCAGTAGGCAGCAGTAATCCTCTTGTTTTAACTCCACTGGAGAATTTGAACATGCTAAATGATCTTATCTAGCCTCTGGCATTTAAGCATTTACTACAAACATGTTACTGTAAATTTGTGCTTCGCAATGCTTGATAACTTTACTAGAGTCAGCTCTAAGTAATATTTAATATTAGTCATTGCTATTTTCTAATGATTCAGCCCAGTGCAAGCGAGAAGAGTTTAGGTCAGCATTCAGATTTTGCTGCAGAAACATTTTTTTTAAATGCACTGAAGAAAACCCAAAATACAGCTGCTGGATTTTTTTTACAATGGAAAACAGAGCTTCTGGCTGCCATGTCTCTTGGGGTCTCTCTGGGGAGCCTTACAGAATGCAGGGCAGCTGAATAACCGCTATCCTGCTCAGGGTAAAATCTACAAGGCATATTTGTTACAGCGGACCTCTCGGAAGCAAAGTGTACCTTGGATTCCCTCAGTGCTTCAGGCTGGCAACCTGAGAGGGGCACCTAGTCATCTGCATTACAGCTGCTGTGGAAGTCCTGAGACCTCTCAGCAACTACTCCTGTATCAGAACAGATACTTCAGCTACCTGGCCACAGAGCTGACAGTACAGCTTGTCTTTAGATCTGAGCCCTCAGGACTGTCTGATCTGAAGACAGGAATCTCTGAGTCACAGGGTTCCCAGCTCCAGGACAGTCTGTTCTCAGCAAGGCTGATACAGCAGGCTGCATTCAGAGAGCAAACTCACCTGACACTTTCCAACAGACCTGTGAGTATCAGCAGAAATACATCCAACCCCTCCCCAGCCTTCCTTCTGAGAAAATTTTCTCACTTGCCTCAGAAAAAATGTTTGCAGAGACATTGTTTTCTTCTCCGCTACCAGTGTCTCAAAAGGAAGATGTGGAGCACTTCACTG
This sequence comes from Ramphastos sulfuratus, assembly GCA_013399055.1. Taxonomy (NCBI): domain Eukaryota; kingdom Metazoa; phylum Chordata; class Aves; order Piciformes; family Ramphastidae; genus Ramphastos; species Ramphastos sulfuratus. The sequence goes on from WBNM01037432.1 coordinate 156,020, forward strand.
TGTATGTGTGTGCACAGAGACAAACATCCAAAATGCAGCCATGCTTTATGTACAAGAAGTTACGATGGAGTCATGGATATGCCCCAGGATGTGCTATTCACATGGCTCATACAGGGAAGTAATGATACATTCTGGTTCACAAAGATGATCTTTTAGATGAGATAGAAAAGAAAGCTAAGGACTATTCTCAACTGGGAGAGTTTTGAGATTCATTGTATGTGCTGCAGCACTTTGCCTGGGTACCTGCTGTAGCTCCTGTGACAATCTGCTAGAAGTTAGTCTCAGGATCTTAAGCATTCTTCACAGCTTTAATTCCTGATAGGTAAACTATCTTCATCAGTGGCTCAGATTTTCCCATTTTTACCCATGGGAAATATAAGAGTTCATAAATTTTACTAGCAATCTGGAATAAATACAGTGACTTCAGCAACACAATCATTACTGATGTCACCAGGGAAAAGATTTTTCTTTAAAATTAAGATCATAATTCCTCACAATAGGATAGAAAATCTGAGACCTGATTCTCAGCAGAAACATTAACAGCTCCCTCCCTTTCAGCATCATTCAGTAGACAACTGCGTAGAGAAAAAAAAAAAAAAAAAGATTTCTGAACTATGGTCATACAAAAGAAAATGAAGTATTACTGAATTATTTTAATTAAATTGAAGGAATCCAGTTGAGGCATTTTCAGTCTGAACTGGATGCCAGGTCCATCAAGAAACTGTTGTCATATTCCTGGATTCTAAATATGCTATCCTTGGGAAAGATTTCAGTGTTTTCTTGGCACAGCAAAGCACAGAGCTGAACTTACAGCTTATCTGCACTTAAAAATAACAGGCCCATTCAAGTGTTTGATGTTTACTTGGAGACAAGATTTTTTTTTTCAGATCAAGACAGAATGCTTAGTGCTGTATCATAAGAAGCTCACTATTCTGTAAGCAGCAACAGTAACATTCTACTTTATTCCTAAACTCTACACCTGGCAGCAACTGCCTGAAGAGTCAGCACTTTTGGGCACAATTAAGCACACAGATGCGTTGAAAACCCATCCGAGTTAATAGGGCTGAAGTGTGTTCATTCTATTAAGCATAAGCTGTCCTTATTAAGGATTTTCTGAACTGTAGCACTGGTTATTCTGTCTTCTTTCATTGAATTGGAAATAACCAAGACATAGAGCCTTGAAAAAGCTCACTTCACTCACTCCAATCCCAATTGGAATTAAAGATTGTGAACTTGCATTAAAAAAAAAAATTCCAATGCTAGCAAAGGGATATTTTAATGCATGGTTACTCTTTTCTTGCCTATTAAGAAAATAAAGATTATTCCTCCTTAAGTCCTATTCTCATCAAAACTCCTAGTAAATATTTTTTATGTATGAAGAAAAACAATATCCTTAAAAGTGTGTATGCAGCTTTTGTTAACACACATTTCATCTCCCAAGGAATTTTTAAGAAGCAACATAGTTTTACTGTCAGCTGTGCTTATATTATTATATATGGCAGGTATCTGATACTGTCACACAGATAGTACTTTAAAATTAATGTCCTCTTGCTTTAAATAGAGCATATGAAGAACATGCTGAGAGATCACTCTTCTTTCTAAATGTAGCTGGAGCATACCCCTTATTCAGGGCTGTCTGATATACCTTTAATTTGCCTTAGCTCTCCACATTGTTCACAAATCTTAATGACAGCAACTGGAAATTATGCCTATGATCGCATAGCCTTGTGAATTGGCAAAAGATTAATGAAAGTAATTGTCTCTTTTATTTGTCCTTGGCAACAGGTGCATAAAAAATAAGCTGTCCTTAAACTGCAAAAATAGAGCTGTCAACATTTATATTCCAGCATCATAAATTAAAGGCACTTCTACTTAAGAAACATCAAAGAAAGCAATACTTTTCTAATATTGCTGGAAAAGGATACTGGGATGATCATATACTTTGATATGCGAGATACCATTCTTCTAGTGCAGACAGCCCTAAAATCCTATGGTAGGTCAAGAGGAGTAAGAAGAGTGCTTGTGATACCATGTGTTTAGAAAGTAAACACAACAGCAAAAAGGACAGAGTTTCAATCTCCCAAGTAAAAATTCTTAAAGATGAAGCATTATCAGAGGCTGAACTTTCATCCCCTAGTCTGGAGACTGCTTTAAACATGGCCTGGTTATCATCATTGAAGGATGATTACCAATGTATTAAATATTTTAAGCCTGTTAAAGTGGGCTTGATAACTGATCTGCATCTCATTTCATACCCTGAATCATTCATGAAAGGTACATTTCTTCATGATTTCAATGACTGCAGCCATACACAAATGGACTTATTAATCCATCTTTTTCCCCAGTACCTAAGTTCTATTCACTATTTGTACTTGGAGGAAGATATCAGAAGTATAGCTTTCTATTTTCCTTTCTGTGTACTTTTCCACTCATACAGCTTCTAAATATTTCATGCACTTCTTTCCACTGAACAGGAGTAGTTGTAAAAAGAGTAAAATGGGAAGAAGGAAAATCAAGTGATCTTAAATAAGCCAGTGGACAGAGAAGTTAACTCCCCCATATTACTCTGAGATATTTTCTTGTCTTTGAGATGCCTTTACTGGTTTTAAGTAGTTCTGCGACACATTGGTACATGATCTGCTCGTTGAAGACCAAGAAATAGATAAGCTGCTTCTCTGAGTAGCAAAGGTGTGGTGTAAATAGTACCAGGGATCAGGCCTGCATTTGGATCTTTGCTGACAGAGCCCCGTTTATCCAAGTCCTTCCTAAAAGACCTCAAATTATAGGCCTGCTTGAAGATTCAGGGCTGGAAATGTAACTAGACTGTGGTGTCAAATAAACACAGCAAACTCTAGGAATACAAGTACTAAAATGTTGTGAAAGGAACTACTGCATAGCATCTTATCTCCAAACTCATCTTTGAAGCCAAAGAGTTCATTTCTGATGGGTCTTTTCTTAAAACATTCTGTTCCATTTATTTAAATTTTTGTAAATATTCTCTTAAAATGCCTGATTTAAAGGAAGCCACAGGGGAAAAAGAGTTTCTGTTACTTTGATAAAATAAAGATGTTGTCAGCTTTATGATAAGGACTAAAAGGTATTCTGGCCAAAGGTTAGTATTTGAAATTCAAAGTAGAAACCGAACCAAATTCTCATCCCACTTACAGCAATTCTTGTTCCTTCCAGGCACACAGCTGGATGGAGAATACCTGCTCGCTTCCCAAGAAATAGCAGAAACAGAGAGCAGAATTCAGTGACATTCCTTTTAAATTGTATCAACAACTGAAAGACTAGTTTTCCTTAACAGAAAATTCTGACTGCTGGCCAGTCACAAGTTGATTACTCTGCTTTTTTAAAAAAAGTCTCTTTCAAACAGAGCAGTAACAGTGAGCTTGTGGACATTTACCCCATCAAGTACACCATAAGATAGTGATAGAGATATAAGTGAACAGTGTATTGGTCTTTCTTCAGGATGGCCCTGTTTTCCAGAAGCAGAGGAAAGAGTGTTTAATTAGTTGCTCTGCTCATTATTCATGCATTAATAAAGCACTTGAAAAGAAAATTACTCATTGACACCAAATTTCAAAGGCCCCATTCCCTCCTATGAATTTAAATTAATTGTGCCAAGGTAAACTAGCAGCTTTGTGCAGAAGAGGCTACAGAAACCACCCTTGATACATAATCACCCTCAAAACCCAGACCCACAGTTTATAGAATGACAAGTAACTCAGTGACTGGTCTGCAGTCAAACCACATAAATCTAACATCAAGTTGTCCAGCATTCAGAGGGAAAAGACAGGTGTCTATCTGCACTTTCCGCACCTTTAATCAGCTCCAAAGAGGGGAAAAATGACATAGCAGACTGTCAGCAGGAAAGAAGCATGTAGACAGAAGTTACCAGATGCAGATCTCTTAGGAATGGTATTTTGCTAAGGGCTTTCTCCATGGAAACCCAGCCTCGCCAATGCAGTCTTGTGCAGTCCCAGAGTGTGCATCCCAGACTCAGAAGACTGATGATTTCCCTGCACACTAAACCAATTCTATTTTGTTTTCTCATTCTTAAACAAGATTTTATCTTTATAAAGTAATATGGAAAGGGTAGACAGAGGTCATCTTTTCCTAACATCAGACTGGGGGTGGGAGGAAAGGGAACTATTTTCAAATTAATTAAAACCATGTAACTGAGCTCATAAAAATTCATGATTAAGTAAATAAAAATCAGGCAAATTAACTTCTCCCAGCAAAGTCAATTGGACTTTTCCCATACACTGAGTAGGACAAGGATCCACCTCTCATTATCTTAAATAAAGAAATGACAGAAGATTCAAGTTAACTATGTGAACAGATCATCCAAAATACGCAAAATACATTCAAGCAAATGAACTTAAAATTAGACATTTCACAATTGTACAGTTTTCACCCCAGTATGATTCACTCTGCACAGCTGACTGAACAATTCTGTTAATGTGTGAGATGAATAACCAGTTTGATTGTCCTGACACTTCTGAATGAGTAATTTTTTGCACCACTCATTCATCTGTTCTGGTGAACACCATGAAGCTATCTGTACATTCTAGAATGAAATTATTACAACTCTGTTTTTTAAAGTTTATTAATAAACAAACTTAAAGCAAGAACTTTGACTCCATATAAACACATTATCAAAAAAGCAAAATTAGTGTATGCAAACCTTCAGTTCCTCCTGAATTTTTTCCTCCTCCAATTTGGCAGCTTTCCGATCTTCTATTTCTATTTTCCATTTCTCTGCTACTATTCTGGCTTTTTCCTGAGCCATAGCATCCCGGAATTTCTTTGTAATTTCAGCTTCTTTTTGTCTCCTTAAGAAAAGAATTCAGGAAAAAAAAATCATTTAAGACATTGATTAGTTTTTAACACAGATGATCAATAGTTGCTTACTGGTCGCAATAAATATTTAGCATAAGACCCTATGAAAATGTACAAGAATCCCAATGTATTTAGTGCGAGATCTACCACAAGTCAAATATGAGGAAAATATTCAGAAAGCAGACATTTTCAATTTTGGATAAACAACTAATTAAAATAATATCTTCTAAATTAGAAAAGGACTTCTTGACTGTCTCTGAGTCATACCTTATATTTTTCCTACCTTGGCTAAAAAATAATGGGCTTTGGACTTTTTTTGTGGTTTTTTTTTCCCTCAGCCTAGCAAAGCATGATTGAGAATTTGTTGTCTCTTACATATCAATGCAAATGTCTGCCAAATTCTTAGTTTGTGTGCTAGTACTGATAAAAAAAGAACTAATACAGAGCCCAATAAAAAAATGAACACAGAGCACAAGTTGAAGCTTATAATCTCTTCTTAGATATGCAATCACTATAAACAAGAAGAACCTCATATAAAAAGGAATACAGAATAATATGCTATTTAAACTGTCACTTCAGTGCTGCACTACAAAAGCGAGTACATGAGGCAGGTGTCCTATTTCCTAAGAACACTGAGCATCAAAACACTTTTTAATCTCTCTCAAATCTAGAAGAGGCCCTGCTGAAAACACCAGCATGGCAATTTCTGTAATCAGTCTCTGAACTGCAGGGATAAAAATTAATAAAGTGATATGCAAATAAAATTGATTTTTAATATATTTTATGTACCAAATCCCCATCACAGGTGTGACACAACAAACATTTCTAATTTAATCATCTTAAACCAGATTATTTCATTTTTATTGATTTATGAACTGGTCAATGGTTTAGCAGAATTCCCCGAAAGAAAAATGTTTGCTTCACTTTTTTGCATGCAAGATGGCTTTTGCCTTTCAGTATTCAATAAAAATCAAACTATGTATTTTTATGTGCTGAAAAAAATGCCAAAGCAAGTGAAAGCAAATGTTCACAAAACATACTTACCGGTTTTACCCACCAATACCTGCTGCCTTTTTACAAGGCCATGTCTCCCATTATGCCAAGTGGACCCCGAATTCAGATTCTTAAATCCTCACCATAGTTCTTCTGCTTCCTTCTGTGCCTGTTGCCTGGCTCGCTCTGCTATTAGCTCCTCTGATATCTGTTCATACGGCTTGTCGCCTGGGGCTTCTCCCATAACCCAGACCCAGACCTCACCATCCTTCCCACGTAGCCACTGCACATGTTTGCCATTACCTGCAACCCAGAACAAAACAAAGATATAAATATGGCTCAAATTCTTACTTAAATACAGCCCAAAAGAAGAGAAATCTGCAATTGGGAAACCTTATCTAATTTACAATTCATAATAAAACATTACTAATAGGATGGATGGAAGTCTTCAGATTTGACAAGTTCTACCATGTGGGTACATAGGTTTGTACACTCCAGATCACATGATCGTTAAAGGCTCGTTGTCCAATAAAAATGAAGAATTATTAGTTCTGACATGCATTTCCTGCAATTTAGGTGTTATGTTATTATTGTATTTTCTTGCTTTATTCAGCAAGGGATGAATTGAGTGAATGGAAAAAGAACAATGACTAGTGACATTATGTAACCAGCAATGTTTCAGCACACAGATAACTGAGTGCTGAGCATAAAAAGACTCCATTAGAATACCTGCAAAAATCCATTAATTTTTGCTCCCACTGCTAAGAAGTTTCAGAAAGCCTGCATACTCAGAGCACACCACTCAACATTGCTTTTCTGTTCAGGTAGGCAATTGAAAGGGATTAAGTTACTGGTTCAGTTTTCAGGAATGACACAGTGCAAAAATCTATGGTTACTGTGATGACAGAGGGATTTCAAAAACACCAAGAAAAGACTGAGTGCTACTTACGAAACAGACTACATTTGGTGAACTTTCATGTGCAAGAACCAACCGCTGAGTACAAAGCGCACTAGAAGAAATTCTATCTGAATGTAATTGAAGAATCATATACACTACCTGCCTTACAGTGGATTGATCTTTTCCTTCTGCTTTTTATGTATAACTCATATATATTTTTATGCATTTCAGAGGCTCATAATAAAGAATTGTTAGAAATGCCTCTTATGCATCCGTTTCTATGTTTTGTCTTGTAAATTTGTTGAAATTGTTCTTCACAAAAGGAGACTCCACCATTTGACCATTGCCAAGACAGACAACGAATTTATTTTAAAGAACGTGGACTAAGAAGCCATGAGGGCTCGGTAGCTTGTCTCATACAGTACAAGAGATTTCACTCTCTTGCCAAATATTAAGGTTAGTAAATTGTGCATCACCACAATTATAAAAGGCATCACATCTCATTTGAAAAAAAATTGCCATTTCCTTAGTTTTTAATCTGATGCTCCCATAAGAGGTAAAAGAAACCTGTTCCTATCTGAGCATCCAAGTTGCTCCCATCTTTCTACATCTTTCTCTACTAGCATCAACTCTCACCTTCAACTGCCTCTTGTTCTGCAACAGGACAGTATCAGCTTAACCAGATTAAGTTTCCCAATGCACAATCAGTAATGTTTTTCTGATATCCCAAACTGACAAGAGAAAACTGCAGGATGCAATGAAGTAGGGCTGTTGACAGCAGGCAGTGCCAGTGCCAACCCACACTCCCAAGTGCTGGCAACACAAACTGAAGGCAACAAACATATCAGACCTCTCAGTGAGAGTTAATATTCTAGATCAAATTTGAAAATGTGATTTATACAAATACCAAGTGTTGGCTTAATAATACTTTGTTCAAGGGGGGGTGTGGAAATCTAAGCTAATGATGTTTTCCTTCAATAACTCTGAAAAGCATTTGCTCTTTCACAGTCTATCAGATTATATCTCAGGTTATAAACATGAAAGCATTTTACTTATGTATATTTCTGTGTTCCTGTCGGCACATTTATGTTGGGTTTCTTTGGATACAGCACTTAAACACCATCTGCCAAGAGCTGACTGGCCATATCAGTACTTGCCTGCAAGGTTTTCACCTAACTGACAGATACTAAATGTTTCTACTGTTTTGAAACAACTTCACTACTGATCATTTATGAACTTATCAGATAAAAATAGAGTTTAAAAATAGAGAGGAGAGGGAAATTTTGGGTAAGCAAACAAATTTCATATTTGCTTATTTCCAGGTTTTTTGTGCTAAAGATTACTAATATGTTTCTCAGAAGCACAAGTTATCCATTACTATCCAGCCCAATAAAACAAATAGTTCATTTATAGACATCTTGAGAAATTGTTCACTTCCTTTTAAAACAATGGACCTCTCTTCTAAATCTATAGACTGTAGATAGAATCATAGAATNGCTGGCCACGCTTCTCTTGATGCAGCCCAGGACTCGGTTGGCTGTCTGGGCTGCATGCGCACACTGATGTATAAACTCTTGAAAACATCAGTGTAACACAGTGCTAGTTCAGCACCAACTCCTGTACTAGAGTACAGTATGCTACTGTGCACATGTCCATGCTTCATGTCAAAAGATAATAGCAATATCAATCTAGCAATTTTAAGATTCATCCTTAGACTTTCCCATGTATGATTCTAAAAATACTTTCAACTTGAGCACATGCTACTTCATTCTGATTCTTCTTTAGATGAAGAAAGCATCTTATTCATATCCAACCATTCTTTCTATTTTGAAATGACTGCACAATCTATCATAGAACGTTGTAGTATCATAGCACAGAATAACATTCAGAAATGAGGGTGCAGGAAAAAAAAAGCAGCTTAGGGAGAAAATCTGGCAGTGTAAAAATTGAATTCCTGCCACGCAAAAAAGTCTTTGCAGCCTGCAGAACCATGTTCACAGTGGTTACTGTCAGCTCTTCTAGGCTAATGATATTGAGCTTGCACTTTTAAACTGTGGAACCAATAGCAAGACCTCAGGTGAAACTACTCTTGTCTGGTATGTGAGCAGGTATTTACTGCTATTGAGAAGGGATTAAAGAAAAATTACTTCTGCTTTAAGATGTTGCTTTTATGCATTACATTTTCATGGAAAATGAGATATTTTGTTAACATAATTTATTTCCAAGTGAAACAGTACAGGAGAGGGAAAAAAAAAAAAAAAAAGGGCAACTAAATCTAAAAGGAAGAGACAGGTCCTAACTACACAAATTTGAAATCTAGGTGTGAAAGTGGCATACAAAACTCACATTTCCTGTTTAAAGCAGGCTTCTGAGCCCAATCAGAAAGCCTAATGCAGAGTCAGTAAGTGAAAAATAAATCTCTTAGGCTTTGTCTGTTGTGGTCTTGTGCCTTGACCACAACAATATTTTTCCTGGAGAGATGGGCTGCAAATGACTATCATCAGGAAGTAGTGGACATCAAAGTCAGTCTGGACTGAAGAATAGATATAAAAATGTTTTAGAAACAAGCACTGCTTTACCAGGAAAATGTACTAAACTATTTGCAAGAAGACAACATTAATTTTTGAAGTTCCTTTTACTTCTACCCTTCTCCATGAATTAGGATCTCCCATGGAGTTCCCCTAAACCTGGATACTACTCTTTGCTCTAGACAAATGAAAAACCAGGTATCTCAAATCTGCAGTGTAAATGGAACACAGTAAAAAGGTTTTTTTGAGATCTACAGCCTGAACCAACAGCAACATATTTGCACATATAAATATACAAAAGTAAGACCAAATCACATTTTGTGTTTGTTAGTATTTATGCAGCCAGTTCTATAACAGCAATAAAAGTACAAATCAGTGCCCTGGGGAGCAATAGTAAACTCAGGGCTCTCCCATGTAAGGGTTATTAGTCTCTACCAGCAGCATTGCTAATTTCACACACAAAAGAGTGCAACCATGTGTTGTCCTATATGGTACCACAGGCTGTTCTTGGCCTTTGTGCCACCCTTAGGAAGTCCCTAGTGTAGGCCTGTTATCATTACTGACCTTGCTAAAGGCAAACAAACACTGCCAGAACTTCAGGAGAGTGAGAAAAATAGCACCTGAAGGTGCATAGGAAGGGGAATCCTGACTGCAGGCAATGTTTGGACTAAATCAGGCTTCAATTCCAGTCATCTCAAATTTCTATGTTGTAACTAAAGGTATAAACACATTAAGTTACACAACAGAGAACTGAACCTTACACTGCCTCTGCTAACTGGGATAGAGGACCAGAACTACAGCTTAGGTTTGGGTGTTTAATGGTGTATGCCTTTTAGGGTTGGGTTTTGGTTTTTGGGGTTTTTTTTGTGTGTGTGTGTGCAGATTTGGGTTTGGGTTATATCTAGATGAATTTTCATGCATGCTTCTAATTAAAGGTGCTTTTGAAATAACAGTAATCTGAGTAAATGGAATGCTGCTGGAGTCATCTTCCTTCCTACAAGTTTATTTGTCATTGCTTTGTACCATGTCATGTTACAGCATTTCCAGCGATTCCTATTTGTGATCTATCTCCAGAGTTTACAAGTTAACTACTCCAAGGCCCATTAGAGGTCTTATTTGGTGCCAAGTCTCACAGCTGTGCTGTCACTTAGCCACAGTCTGGCAGCTTAGTCCAGCAAAATGAGAATGCACTAGGCAACCCTACTGTCCCTCTGTCACAGGGCGTAGTACAGGCTGTGCCAAGTGTAAGCTCAGAAACTATTATTTTTTTTTTTTTTATTTGGGTTGGGTGTGTGTTCTCAGAAAAATGGGACAGCATTCAAAGTCTGCTAAGACTTTCTCAAAAGCATCTGCTATTTCTGTGAGAAGTCTTGCTTCTCTGAGGTTGGGCTTCCCAACATTGTTCTCCTGCTTGGAAGTCACAGATCTCTGCAATGGCAATTTACCCTCCTTCCTTACTCATGGGGAAGGCTGAGTCATACAAACATTCTTTGACTCTTTCTTTAGAAAAATATCTTTTTCTTGTGTCTCTCTGTACGAGAAAAATACTCCTGAAGTTCATTCTGTATTTGAAATACACTGCACAAGCATTCACTGCTTGCATCAAGCTGATTAGACTGATCCACTTCAGTCTTTCAGAGACAAACTACAATGCTTATGCATTTTGGTGTGGTTGTAGAATTTTTTGGGTGTTTTTTTTTTTTTATTTGGGTTGGGTTGGTTGGTTGATTGGGGGTGGGGTGTGTGTGTGTGTGTGTGTGTTGCTTTTGGCATTCAGGTATCTGGTATGCTTTTGTCTACGCACAATTGTGGTTTACATGAGATTTTACCCCTGGTTTATCCAAGCAAAATTTTTTTTTATGGCTTCTTTGAAGTAGAAGCTTGAATTCTGATAGTCTGCAGGGTAGATGAGGTTCAGAGTTTCATTAGCTGCAGGACATGCATTAGAAGCACATTGATTAGGATGAAAATGGGAATGTGAGCTTTAGGCTGTTCTCAGTCCCTTGAATGTACCCAGTACAAGTATTTCATTTAATTGTATTTCCTTTTTATTAAAAAAAAAAAAACACAAATACACACATTTCAAATCTAAGAAGAAAACCTACGAAATTACTGTGAAAGTTTGAGAGACTGTTCAAAGGACAGAATGCACTTTTCCAAAACATTAACTGTTGTAAATCCATTAAAATATATAGGGAATGATGAGGTGGTAAATTATGAAAGTAATGAAAATAACATAATCTGACAATAAATTGAAGATCTGCTATAATTAATTCTGTTGTCTGTTCCTACTAGGAGTCACAGGAGCATGAACGCAGGTCTTCCAAGTGTACATTCAAAAATCCTATGCACTTC
>WBNM01037432.1:168351-185784 GCA_013399055.1 Ramphastos sulfuratus
AAAAAAAAAAAAAAAAAATCAACCTTCATGGCACTCCAGCTGCTTCCTGATCATATAACAAACTCAATCTTCTGTTTATGGAATTACAGCCTGTTACCATGGAAATAATTATGCTGCAATATACCCCTGCAGAATCAAAGTAAGAGTGACTGCAAGAAAGCAAACATTATGGGAAGAAGCAGTTATTCAAATATGACTATGGTAATTAACAAATGTAGCAAAAAGAATTGTACAAAGCACTCAAAGGTAACTGGATTTGCATATACACATACTGTGTATATAGAGAGTTGCATAGTGTAAACCAAAAAGACAAGAGAGGGAGGAAGAAAAAGACAACAGGAGGGAGAGAGAGGAAGAAAAAAAGGAGATTGGGGGGGCAGAAGACAAGAGAAGGGGGAAAAAAGAAGACAAAGGGGGAAGGAAAGACAAGGGAAGGGGGAAAAGAAGAGGGGGGGAAGGGGGGAAGAGAAAAAAAAAGAAAAAATATTGAAAAAGGGGGGAAAAAGAAGAGGGAGAAAAGGGGAAACAGGAAAATAGAGAAAAGGGTCTGCTAGAAACTCAAAGCAGAAGCATAAGGGTTCTCTGTCACAGAATGGACAGAAAACTGCAGATCACTTTCTGCACCAGACTTCTCTACACTAAACAGACAATGTCAGGTTTGCACTGACTCCTTTTATTGGGCACAAAGGACCACAAAAGCAGTGAGAACTATACCAATACAGCAAGATTTTCCATCACCATAGCACACGAGGGGACTTCAAGGTTAATGAACTATCCTCAGTATCTGGCTAAATCCTCTGCTGACTCGAATACATAGAGTTTTCCCATGTCTTCTAGATCCTGCTATCAAAACCTGGTGTCTCTGTCCTTGAATGTTTTAGTCACTTATGCTAAAAACCGGCAAAATCAGGAAGGAGATGTATCAGCATAGCAAACCACGGTTCTCTCGTTGGCCACAGTACTGCTTTCTTTCCATATCAAGTATTCATGAGCTTGCAGTCACAACCTTATATCATTTCCAGAGCACCAGTATGCACAGAAAAGTCCATCTAACACTACTGTGTCCAGACAGGCTGAGGAACAAAGCCGCAGAGAAACACAGGAAAGCTCTCCATGGCAGTGGCTCAATTAACCCAGAAGCCTCTCTCAGAAAGTGGCTGATGCCGGACGACAGGAGCGCTGAGGATCATCTTGCATGCAAGAGAAACCTCCAGTTGTAGTAAGGCCCAGGCAGCCTGCAATATTTTGCTGTCACTTTTCTGCAAAACAGAGTCATCTGCAGGGCAGATAAAAGACTAAAAAGTGCAGACTTACAGCTAATCCCAGGAGGGTAGAGAAGTCCCACTGTATTTGTTCCATCTGGTATGTATTTAGGTCATACAAAAATTGGAAGTCTTTTTCTAGCCCCAGGTTTGGAGTAGTGAACAGTTCAGAAGCTGCTGTTTAACTGTACACAGCCGCACTGAGTATGAGCTCTAAGCAGCTGAGTTCTTGCCCTAAGGTATACAGTACTTTAACAAAATGGCATCGTATTGCAAGCTGCTATATATGTTGTGAATGTTACATTAAAAGTCTTCCCATGACTTCAAATCGGTTGGCTCAGGCCCCTAATAAAACTTATTCTAACATTCTCTCTAACACTCTCCTGTTAGTTTTTCAGTCATATCTGAGCTGGAAGCAAATGTCAGGGCTCTGTGGAATTTGAGACCACATAAAGTAAAAAATTTCAGTAATACTCAAGTCTAATGTCTCTAGTTAGACTTATATCTAATGATAGAGAGACAATGAACACTGCCAGTAATGTGTCTCTGTAGCAGACAAAATCCTAGCTAAGCTTTACCAGGGATACATTTCTGAGCTCAAAAACACAGAAAGCAACGTCCCTGTATGTACACATCCTCACCCTTCATATACACACTGAAACATGCCCATTCACTGCCCTTCACATCTGACACTTCAGCCATCCATTCATACAGATGTTTGAAATACTTGCTTCCAAACAGCTTCTTCTATTCTCTAATGATTTTCTAACACAAATGTAATTTAGATAAAGAAATTATTTTCCAGCCATGCTGTGATAAGCTTACCTAATTCTCTCCCAGCTATACTTATTAAGGATAGGTAAATAACAGTGTTTACAAATAGCCCATCATGAGCTGCAGTTCACAATGAATAAATGTCAGAATAAGCAGCGGCAGACCAGTGTTGTATCGTCTCACACATGGCTGTCCTTCAGCTGCCTAATGCTCAATAGGTTTTGCAATCTCATTTTGGGTATGCTGATAGCTGTGGATACTGCATCCAAGTCAAAATACAAGTTGGCAGAGTATTTCACTTATTCCCAACCCACTTATACTGGTTAAAGGGTTCCTGCCTAATCAAATAAATAAGGTTCTATACAGACTGCAAAGCTGCCTGTCAGCCAACTCTCCACAAATCCCAGAGAGATCTTTAAATTTTCAGGAGACTTCCCTTAGTGATTTTAGCACAGTAAGAAAAGGCAATTTGTTTTATTACAATGAAAATATATTTCTGAAAGATCTGTCAAGGAGTAATTTCTAAATGAACTGGAGATGGACCTCCAAGAATTCAGCTCACTTGTGAAGCTATTTCAGTACAAACCAGCATTCATGGTTTAATTAAAGCTATGAAACATTTTTTTAAAAATATTGAATAAGTTCTTTAAATGCTAAAGTTTTGGGAGAAGCCAAATGATACTCAAATTCTACTAATTTTTTTGGCAAGGTGTAAATATAGGCTAGGTACAAACAGCAAAACCATGGGAAGAGTTCCTTCTGAGGTGATGTTTAACTATTATATCCCTTCTAGACACCCATCTGGGCTTTTTTAAAAAGGGGAAGGAAATTAAAACTGTTGAATAATCTGAAAACATTTTCTTTCATTCTTTATTTCCTAAAGTGAAATAATTTTTTATATTGATCCATTCTGATACAAATTTCAGTTTTAACCTTTCTTCAAGACACAAGAAGTCAAACAATCTAGATGGAAAAGCAGGCACAATTAAGCATTTACTAAAGGTGTCTGACAGCATTTTCTTCAGAAATTATGAATAATTACACATAGATTGTTACACTATTTGGCTTGCTAAACACTCTCAAAAACGTGTGTCTTATTTCATGGTTTGAACTTGCTTTTGTTTTCTGAGGATAGATGTCCTGCATAGGATATTTATGGGAAATCTGTGTTCACCAATGATTTTGGGCCTTTGCTATTTAGTTTCTAAATTGTTAAAAGGTGATCACACTGATGAGCACTCTCTAAACTTCTTGATGATTTTAACTCTAGCACAAGGCCAAACTGACCTGCATATGCCACTTTTTCCTCCTCAACTGCATTTGTGGTTTCTGTAAGACAATGCACCTAAACCTTGCACAAGAATTCTTCATCCTTAAGTCACAGTATCACACAGTATCACAGTATCACCAAGGTTGGAAGAGACCTTAAAGATCATCAAGTCCAACCCATTGCCACAGACCTTGAGACTAGACTGTGGCACCAAGTGACACGTCCAAACCCGCCTTGAACACCTCCAGGGGCGGTGACTCCACCACCTCCCTGGGCAGTCCATTCCAGTGGTGAATGACTCTCTCAGTGAAGAACTTTCTCCTCACCTCAAAAAAACCAGTATTAGATTCATAATCACTGCTCTGTTTTGAAAAACCCACTCCTCCTGCTATGCTGTTGGGTTCACACATATTGTTACATGCAAGCTCTTAGACTGATTGAGAATTGCACAAATTTTCAGGATTCCAGATTTCTGGAGTATTTTTAAACTAAAACACTACCCACTATCATTAATTAATTTTGTTCTACTTCACCCTACCCCGATCCAGAGGTGAGATACGTATGCAAGTATTCAAACTGAGGAAAACAGAAGGGTTTGAAAGGTGGGACAGTAATTCAGATTAAGCTAGTAAAAAGTTATTTTATAGAAATATTATGTTGTATCTACAAACACCATACAGATTTTCCTGTCAATGAGTAAGTTTCAGAAACTAGACACAGCATTAGATACATTGAGGTCTCGCATCTGCTTTCTTCTACATTTCAGGCTGCAAAGACCTCTATAATGCCAGAGAAGCTCTTGGCTTCAACTAAATAGCATGAACATAAGACCTATGTAATGCATTAGGGAGTCAAAATCAAAGCCTCGTAGATGAAACTGCTCAAATCCCTCAGCTTCCAAAAGAACAAAGAACATGTAATTGTACTGGCTCTAAATTTCCTGGCGGTCACTAATTTTAAACACCAATAAAAATACTCCATATTCTATGCTGTGTAGGAGAGGAATAATATTTGAAAATTCAGTTAATCAATGGAAGCTGAAAACTAAGCAGCTTCAAGGTAAAAAAAAAAAATATTTGTCAAATGTGGTTTAGGAAGACTTTTTTTTTTTAAATGAAATTACACATTTTAAGATAAGAAATTATTATTACAGTCATCCACTCTGACCCTTTGAGTCAAGCAAAAATACTGTGCAGCAATTCCTACCTTATACCCACCAATTCTGGTTGATTTCTTCAGGATTTTTGTGTTTGTTTGCTTGGGCTTTTTTAACCAACAAATAGGTTCCACTATGAGTACATTTACCATCACATTATGGAATCATACAATAGACATCAGTCATAAGTATTTGTAATGACTAATGACCACCATGCCTGAAAGACAGAAATAATTTTTTGTAATTCTGGCCCACATCAGCTCATGGAATTCAAAATCTACTTTCAGTGGAACCAAATGCCTACTCTGCAAATCTAGTTCCAAGTGCATTCTCTAAAAAACCAAAAAACTCTCCAAACGACAGTTCATTAGTATAGTTCTGAAGGAAACAAAGTTTCTAACAGTGGCCAGAAGTCAAATCTCAGCAATACTTTAAATTGGCAATTTAAGAAGGTAAAAGGCAAATGGGCTATTGTGAAATTTAACTCCGTGTGTATTTGGGAATACTTTTGTCAGAGCAAATACAATCTATAGACTACTCTGATGCTTTCCTTTCTCTTATTCCTTATAAATCAGAAAATTAATTACCTAGAAAGAGGTCTCCTGTAGTAGGAAGCTGAACAGGTTTAATGTATAATTTATAAATGGAAATGTAGGTGTCAACACTGTGACAAACCACCACATAAATATTTTTGCAGTTAGAGTTTTTTGCATCTGTCTTCCTGAAAGAATGAGCATAACGCAGATTATTATCTCAATGATATAATGTTGTTTTGGTTTGTGGACCTGAACTGAATTTTTAAGTTTTTCTCAAATACAAATCCATCAAAATGAACAAGGTTTTTGTGCTGTATGAGAGAAGCTATTTTGACACTATCCCTCTCAGGAGAACACCATTCACAGTAGAAATGCTAACATGCAGAAAACAGAAATTAAACAAAACTAGGTTTTCCAATGTCCGCCTTGCCTGTCATCTGTGAGTGGACATTTTAAACTCCTATTGTAGCTCATGAAAATGTTCTGAATCTTCCTTCCTCATTTTAAAGCTACTGTTAAAACTTAAGAGTCATTTCATGAAGCCCTTTGCTTCAAGCAAGTC
The DNA here is from genome assembly GCA_013399055.1 of Ramphastos sulfuratus. Classification (NCBI taxonomy): domain Eukaryota; kingdom Metazoa; phylum Chordata; class Aves; order Piciformes; family Ramphastidae; genus Ramphastos; species Ramphastos sulfuratus. The sequence continues at coordinate 173,912 of WBNM01037432.1, forward strand.
TTGGAAATTAGTTTTGCTTTGAAACACATTTCTTTAATAATAGTCTTTGAATTGTTAACTATCTAATGGGCTCTTTGTAAGGTTCAGAGGCTTCAAATATTTTAAGCAGTCTGTCAGCTGAATCCAGTAACTAATCTGTACTGAGGTACTCAGAGTAAAGCTTTCTACCCTGCATGTGTTAAGATGAACAATACCTTAAACACTGACTGAAGAGTCACATAGCTATTAAAGCACTTTGTCAAAAACAGCTACCCTAAATTAGAAATTTTGAATGTTGGGGCTTAATAGATTTAAAAATCTACCCTGCAGACTATCAAATTCATGAATTTCTTTCCTATTCCAGCCATATGGTAACATTTAATGCCAAGTCAGGAAACCTCATCAGCACAGGCAAGACTGCCTTTTGCATGGCTGAATGGTAGAAGTAAGGATGGTAGGTGGGGAAAAAAAAAAAATCCTTAGGATTGCAGGGGAAAGTGGAGACTTAGCCACGGTACATCTGTTACCACTGAGAGAGTAAGAGGAGTGGCTCCTGACTGGGAGAGACACACTTCAAAATTATTCCACTTACTCCCACACTAAACTATTACCCTGAAAAAAGAACCATGCTTGAGAGGCAAGGCACAAGATGGTCCTTTTGCTGCCCGAGACTCTCTTTTTGCCCGTGGGTCCAACTTGTAATCTCTTCTAGTTGCGTGCTGCACCATAACCAGTTGCATTCCCACTATCCCCAACTCTTTAAGTATAGAAGGTCCAAAAAAAAAAAAATCTTACTTTGTTTGCACCTTGCTGTCTTTCTCAGCACTGTCTCCTCCATTCGTGCTCTTTCTTCCCTCTCCTTCCAGCGCCTCAGCTGCTCTTCCCTCATTTTGTAGAACAAGATCTGCTTCTGCTCTTCATTCAGCTCTGCCAGGAGCTCAGGGTCAATATACATATCACGCAAAATTTGCTGCAGCATGATGACTCAAAAAAAACCAAACCACCCTCAAACAGATAAGGCTGCTTCTAATTATACTCACTACAGTGACCCACTGATGGCACTACAGAAAGCAACCTGCAGCACTGGCGCTCTCCCACACCTGCCTGCACAGAAAAAGTTTAATTCTTTCTTTGGCCCTGTTTGTGCAGGCATATTCTGCTTCTGGTCTCTTACACTGACAGTATTCTTATCTCATCCTCCAAAGGTAGAGGTAGGTGTCAAGTGAAAGGAAGGGGGAGGAATAGAAAAGGATAAGGTAAAAAAAAAAAAAAAAAAAAAAAGGCCAGGAGGAAGGAAACAGCCACTTCAGTGCTCCTGACTGCAAGTTGGTAAAAATAAGGTATTCTCAAATGAACCCATCAGCTTTGCTCTCTTGAGCAGAAAGAAATTGAATGTAGAGAAAGTCTTAGGCTTTCAGCTCAAGTAGTTCCCTTCAGCAGCAATGCACTCCCAAGGGTGTAAATGTTGCCCAGGGGTTTAAAGTGATGTCATGGCTAAAAGTATCACCTACACCAACAATATCTATGTCACTTGGGGAACTGATCTCTTCTGATAAGAGAGGAGAAAGGAGTTTGCATATTATTTCCCAGTCTAGCCTGTTAACTAGTCTCAACAGGGTAGGTCATATTAGAGGTTCTATTCACCTGGTGTTGACAAATACTGTCATGCAGACGAACTGATTAAAATACCTTTAAAATTAAAAGCAGATGCAATAAAAACCACAAGAATCTAGTTAACTTTATGAATGGCAAATTCATATTAATTAAACAATATTAAGTTCTCAGCAGTACGTATGGACTACACAAGTTCTGTCGTTAATTAGTTTTTCCACTTTGTGAATGGAGTAAGTTGCAATGTTGCTCTTCAAGCAAACTGTGGCATCTCAGACTGCAACAGTTTTAGCAAAGTCAGTAAAATAGTATTATTTCAGTACCAGGACCAACTGCCACTTACTTATGTATATACAAGAAGACAAAACAACCTACGCCAAAACACAAAACAAAAAACTAAGAAAACAAACCCTCTGGATTCCAGAGCCAGTTTTCTCTGGGCAGAGACTCAGCTTCTCTGGGAAGCACTTTGTTATAAGGGGGCTATCTTCTAAGGAGAACCAAGGAGTCATAACAAAACACAGGTCACATTTGCAGACTGAGCCATGTCCCACTGCATGATGGTTACACAAGAATGAAAACCAAAAGCAGATCTGCATTTCCTCACAAGAAACCTACTGTATAGATACATTATTTATCAAACTCTTAATGACTTCCAAGGTCCTCATATTCAAAAACTTACACTGCTAATGCATCTATTCATGTATTTTGAGGTATGCAAAAAACTGTCACCTTAATTTAGGCAGAAATATATCTGATCTAAACTAAAATTCAAGGGAAAATGCTGTATCACCTAGAAGCATGAATCCAAATACTATACTTGAATAATGCCTTCAGCTAAAAAATTTCAGAACCCATCATGTTTGGCCTTTACAGAGTTCAGCTCCCATACATGCTATCTGTGGTTCAGGATCTCTCTTACGTATATATTTTGTCTTCTAAATTAAAATGGTATACACACACCCATATAAGAAATACAGTTCAGAAAGAAAAAAAAACTTAGAGTAAAAAAGACTTTGTTACTGCTTCATTTTTTTATTTTACTTGCTCAGGTATAGAACAAGGAGAGCCTAGGGGGCTTGTTTTTTGTTTCTCTGCTTTTATTCAATTATACTAGAGCTGTGGCTGCACATTTTGGCACTAATTGAAAAAGACTCGCCTTTGCAAAGGCTTCAGGGCAAGCAGTTTTGCTGTTCTACCCATTTGTCATCTTTCTTATTTTATTTTACTTGACTTCAAGAACAGAAATCAAATTCTGATCAGAAGCTATCACAGTGCAAAGAACAAACTCTTCATCAAGGCTTATGTGCATGTAAGCATGATAAGAAAATAATTTCTGAACTGCATTTAGCTGCTGAAGTAGCTCAGGATGGAGATACAAGATAAAAGACAAATTTTCAGAGAATGAGCAAACATACAACAAAAAGCAAGAAGATTAGTTTAATATTTCACAACCAATCAACTCCTGAAGATTATTCACCAAAAAAGTATTTTAAATGGTAACTAAATGATCAAGTGGATTAATCCATGTGGGAATTTTTATTTTTTAAATTCACACATGGAATTGTTACCTATTCACAGCAATGAATGTGATCAACTTCCTCTGTTGTTGCAGCAAGGCCAAAATAAAAAATTGTGGAAATGTAAATGGAAATAAGGAAGATGCATAACATCCAATAGAACATCCAATAGAACGAGAAAGATATAATAAAATTTCTTCTCCAAGATTAAAAAAAATATTCTGCCTCACAATATTTTGTCTTCAGACTCTCACTTGGGTGGTAGTTCTTCATCAACTCCCTCTCTGCTTTCACTGGTAGTTAAGTTTGATTTAAGACTTTTATTTCTTTATGGGGTGGAAAATCCAAGAGAATCAATGGGGAGAATCAAGCATTTTCATCAGTTCCTTCCCTTCCCTTACTTATTAATACGTGATTTTAAGGTATAGACAACCTCAATCATGTAATGAATTCATTGAAGACAGAGACTCCTTCTCTGAAAAAGGCTCCTTCTCCCTTGGCTAACTCAGCAAACCTGTTGTCTGTAGGTACAATGTTCCCAGCAGTATTCCATGCAAATTCAAAACTAGGAGACACCTTTCCATAAGTATTCCAAATGAAGAGTTTGAGTTCTCAGAAAATTTGGAAAAACCAATAAGGCAACCATGAAGAAACACCAACGTATTTTAAAACCTCTTGCCAATTCTAGGATTAGTTCGTATTATGTGATGGATGAGTTTTGCAGTTCCAACCAAGTTAGAGTCAGAAGGCAGAGGAACAGAAGTCAGGCAAAACAAAATACGGCTTTCTACTGCAAAATAAAAATTCCCTCTCTTCCTTTCCCCACACAAGATTAAGATATGGATGAATTAATGACTCAGAAGGGCAGGGAAATTTGAAGAAAGACAGCCCACTTCCTCATTCATCACCTTCCCAGACTACTTTCCAGGAAGTATTTTGAACAGTTTAGAAGGATAATGACCTCTCCATTGCTCATCTAGGCTATTCCTAGTTCAACAGTCCAATCTAAGGTAAAATTTTTACAGAAAGACATCACATCTTAACAGCCTATACATAAAAGATTACTATTAATGCAGCTCTTTGTTGGCAGTTGCTACCTTATAATTGCCACAGAACTTGATGCTGTAATTAGTAGCTGTCTCTGAGAAGAGCTCAGAGCTATTTAAAATGTAAGTCTGGAATTTCTTTTGATCTCTAACAGTATCTTCTGGGACAAGACACACTCTGTCCCATCTGTGGTATAGTATCTTTCTGGCTAAGCAATCTTCAGCACTGCCACTAGAATTCATCTGCTGGGGAATAGGGAGGGAGAGAAAAAGGCATAGAACTTTTTATTTCATTTTTTAGAGATGGGGAAGTGCTTAATTGGCCAAGGACTGCAAATCTCCTCATCCATTTTCCCGCAAGCATGTGCATCCTCCATTCCCTGAACTGAATAGCTCAGTAGCAATGCTGAGCCAGCAGAACAGCATGTTCATTTGGATTTTACTACACAGCCATATAACCTACTTCAGACATATCATTTACATAAATATATTCTTCTATAACCTACATATTATAGGGAGAGAGAGAAGTGGAATCTACCTCTCTCCTTAAAGAAAGGAATAGTTTAAAAAAAAAAAGACAAAAAATGTGACAATTTTATGTCTTCCAGACTATGAACTCCATCACATTAATTTTTTGTTGTTTGTAGGGTTTTTTTAAGTTTTCATTTTTTTAAAAGGAGGGAGCATATACGATCTGAATTTTTCAAGACCTGCTGTGTCAGCATCAAAAGGAGAACAGTGAAATCTGGAATTGAATGGTGTAGTAGTGAGCTGAAAATGTGAAAGGGATAAGATAAAATTAACATTTGGTTAAGGCTTTCTAAACTGTACAAATCTATCATTAGAAAAGCAAATAAATTAGGCCACTCACCACAACAAGCCAGTCGTGTCTGATTTACACACTGCTGTCAACTAAAAAACTAGGAGGAAAGAAAAAAAACAAACACCAAACAGTCTGAGAACCATGCCCTCCCCACCTCTTCTATCACAGATGGATGTAAAAGAAACCCTCCTAGTTCTGCCTCTATTTCCATAGTCAAGTCTATGGCTCCCTCTAAGGGCTAAAATGAGCTCCTCAACATAACAATCGACACTGGATCAGAACGATCATTTCCCTGAAGCTGCTATTCCATTACATAGTATCACACAGAGCAAGAATGAGAGTATGTTTTCCCAGACCTTATTTTCCATATGGGGCTAGTATCTGTAAATCAGACTACAAAGCGTTTTGTAGTCTGGACTGGTTTTGTGTGCTTGTTTTCTCTGAACTGGCTCAAGACTGATTTTTCTACAAAGGCATTGTCATAATATTTTTTTAATATATATATTATATATATATAGAGAGAGAGAAAAAGTTTAAGTCTACATGGCAATATAGCAATTAAATAGATCAAAACTTTATCTGAAAAATTAAATGTAAATAAGCTACAAACCAATTAATGAGGAAAAAAAGGTCTTATACTGTCAGTCACATAGCAGTAAGTAAAGTGATTGTAATGGTGTAGAGATGATTTACAGTGACAGGAGTCTCATCAGATAGCCAGATTTTTTTTCAAAATTCAAACTGTTACTCCTTAGCCCCTTGCAGAAATCAGCCTACCCCAAATACAGATAGCACTGACAGACAGGAAAGGCAAGGGATTGAAACTAACCCAGAGAAAGTAGTATCTGAAGTCCAGGGCTGTGGACAATAGAGCAATCTGTCATTACTCCACTCTCCAAGGTTAATTCTGTACTCTGCAACACGACTTGCCCTTCAAAAGAAGTCACATCAATGATTATTTTTCCCTGGCAGTATGAGAATCCTTCCCAGCAAGGTTACTTTAGGCCTACTCCATTGTGTTATGTGCTACAGCTGTTGTACATATGATTACACTGCAGCCTGAAATGCCTTCATGGTTCAAGCACAATTTATCAGAGATTTGGGAAGCTGGGTAGATAGGGCACCACTCTAATTTTTCAAGCTGATAGTAGATACCTGAAATTTTGACCTATGTTACAAAGGTCTGAGGTTAATACAAGTTTGTCAACTTTAAGTTCAGACTTAACCTAGGACAAGACTCCAAGGACAAACAGTTGCCTAAAGAATACTGTTATAGTCTGCTTTTCTTCCCCTGCCCCTCAGCACACACCTTTCCAAGACCCAGCTCTCTGCACAACAGGATATGTATCTTGAAGCAGGAATTCAATATTGTCCTTTACATGAATTATTTGCTTTGTGTATCTGCAAAGCCCAAAAGACTTCTGGATTACATGACCTAATTGCTACATGAAATTATTCCAGTCTTTGGTATATTTTCAATGAAATTCACTACAATAAGTTACCCAAGAGATATCAGGCTCCAAATTATGCAAGTTTCTGCAGTATATATTAACTTGTGAACTTTTTGAGCATCTTCATCTTTCTCCATCTAACTGTAAGTGCTTCAAAATATATCATGTAAGAGCTAATTTTCTTTAATATACTCCAGGTAAAATTTAGCTGCATTATGTATAATGCAGCAGTCATAGCATATGAACTTCATATCATATAAGACACTGCATTATGATAGCTAAATTGATTAATTCTGTAATTGAAGGCCACCAATAGGAATTTTTCTAATTGTTTAAATAACTCCCCAGGTTTATTCATAAAATATTTCACTTTAGTGACATTACACAAGTGATTTTCTTTCAGGCCACAGCATTCTGCCCATTTAAGCCACTTCTTATCCTTGTCATCTTTCTTGGCAACAAAATTCTATAGATTTCCAAAAGGCAAAGCATATTCTGCATGCAGACTGTATACCTTTTTTTTTTTTCTTTTTCTCTTGCCTTTTTTGACTCACAGACTCTTGTTTACAAGACTTGATCAACAATCGAGCTAGGTAAATGTAGTCAGCACTCTGAATTGCATAAACAAACTTTTGATTATTTCACTTTGGGGTTTTGTTTCTGGAAGAGCTTTTTTGTGTGTGTGTGTGGTTGTGGTTGCTTTCAGGGTGTTTTTTTCTTTAATATTTCACTCACCATAAGAATCAAGACTTTCCAAGAGTCAGGTAGAAACATACACAACCCTTTTGGTATCACATTGCTCTTTAAAGCACTTTAATTTTCAGCTTTGCTTGCTGCCCACCTCCTAAGATGGCAAAATCTCTGCTGCACAACACCCTTAAGTTTCTGCTCCAAATTACATTCAACATTTTCTGTGTCTTGACATTGAGGTCCTGTTTAAAAGGTTTGAAAACCAGTATCTGAAGTACTCTGAAAATCCTTTCCTTTTACTTCATAGCCTTAAGACCTTCACTCCTGTCACACACTGTCTAAAAATACAGCTCAGGACATCGTTGAAACTTAAATAATTAAAATTTTTAAAAATCAAGTTATTTTTTACTCTAATCATCTTAGTTTCAAACCACAAAATCTGGATTAAGCCATCTGACTCATTTTTTCACAATACAAGCCTTATCAGCTTTGGCATTCATGTCTGTGCTCCATTCACCTGACAGAAATTCTTCAAAAGTTATTTGCAAAATCGTGACAGATCCAAGCTTCACAGTTAAGGCTGTCCTCCTCTCAATGCCTTACTGCAGACTTAGGAAGAGGAAGCAGCTCTATTTCTACTCATTCTCTCTTGTCATATCTTCAGTCATGATAGTCACCTCATTCTTTTCCAACACTGTCATACAGTGCAGTTCTTGACAATTATTTTTCTTTTCTTCACTTCTTCATTTTAGATTTCTACTGCGACTTCCTGTGCTAAGTCTCTACCCACTGTCAGTAGCTACTGTTTGAGAAAGATGACCAGCTCAAGTAAATTCATCCTTACTCCTCTCACTGCAACAGAAGTCCATACTGTCCCTGTGCTGTCCCGTTTTTCTCTTCTCCCAACAGGAAGATAAGTTCACTTATATTCCCCATGACTCAAACATGTAAAGGTAATACAATTTATAACATTAAATACATGCCACCAAATGACAAAAGTGATAGAGAGATTACTTCCTATAAAAACTCTTGATTTTGAAAAACTGCTGCTATACTATAAGAGCTAGCTCATGCAAAATGACACCTACCCTATGTTGGCCAAATTTTCTAACTGTTCTTGAGTTGTAATGGATTTGAGCAGATTATAGCTATTGCTTCGAGTCTTTCCTTCCTTCTACTAGGTCATCTCAAGATACACACATGCCTTCAAGATGCCTGATATTTCAAAACATAACATTCTCTTCAATTGTCAAACAAAACTATTTCGATGTACTCATTCTAAAATTCTTTAAGTACCTCTGCATCTTACTATTTGGCAGTGAGTGTGCTGTCCTGGCAGGAGAAAGTCTACTGCTGCTGTTTCACATTTTTCTGGTCTTAATGCTCTCTGCATGACTCATCAACAGTGCAGAGAATGGGAGAGATCTGAAAAGTATTGTATGACAGAAACTGTTGTCAGCTATCCTCAGAAATGTGGAGTAGAGCTGTTAGCTGCTGCACTTCTGTTATCAATGTGTTTCAGTCATGTCCACAGTCATGCCTATAATGGTTAGTATCCAGTGCAAAGTCACTCACAGGTGACTAACTGCCCATAGGTCCGTTTCCATTACACAAGGAATAACTACAGCTCCTTGATATTTGTTAGCACAGCACTGGTCCAACCCTTGTGGTATTATCAGGATTCTGATGTCTCATACTGATGCTTACTCGTCATACTCCACAGTAGTAGCTGCCATCCTAACAGGTCCTGTCTTTTCCACAGACAACATAGCCAAGTAGCTCAGATGTCTCCTTTATCCACACTGCCATGAACTCCAGAAGCCCTAAGTAGCTCTTCTGCTCCAAACAACAGAAAAACTATTTATTCCTTTCTTTTTTTTGGCATTCTTTCAGTCCTCTCCTCACAGCTCCAACATTCAGGCCAGGCTGGCACACAACCTTATGACCTTTGTCTGTGCAGCTAGCAGCCCAGCTCCTTGTACTAATCACAACGCTGGCCCCTCTACAGAAGCTGGGCTAGCATTGCCCTGGAGTGTGTTGCTACCTCCCAGCTAAACTTGTTAGGCTGAACAGGTTTATTCCTCATGAGAGCAAGTAAGCAGTTTATGGAAGTAAAGGTGAAACATCAGGGAACTGATTCACTAACATGAAGCTGAAGGCCCAGGTCACAAGGAAGTCTTTCATTTTTCTCTACTGGTCCTACAAACAGTTCTCTGCAAACTAAATTAACCATGAATTTTGAGTGCTAGAGGAAAGTTACTCTGTTTTCTTCTATGGAACTCAGAAAGGTCATACAACTTTTATATCCAGCCTGAAGAACAAATCCTACATGGATATCTGGGCAAAGTTTCACTGGCCTGTAATGATCAAGATGATCTAATAGTCCCTTCTGGCTTATTTACTATGAATCTATAAACTCACCCAAGAGTGAGACAGACTGTTCCCAAGTGAGTTGTCGCCACATAGCACAAAGAAGTTAAACGTGGCAACTGCCAGAAGGCAACTGGAGTAGTGCAGTACTTACGCTGATAATTTTATTTAGTCTTTACTCTGATCATATAAAGTAATAATCCTTATAATTATAACTCTTATGAAAATGAAAACAGTTTTCAATAGCCCTCTAACTTTTATTGGATTTGCTTGCAGATCTATCACCAGCAGACACTTTTCTTTGCTGGCCCAGCTGTTAATGAAAATACAGACTGAAGCAAGCATTTAACTTTATGTTGTACAACCAGCTCTAGTAATATCAGTGGGATTAGCTAGTGTGTGAAATATTAAAAAGGTTTGTAGGTCACTGAAGAAATGGGATCAGACACTGCATCTTCTATGAAAAAGGCCCATTAGGTACATATGTGCTTACTTAGGACATATGCAGAGGGATAGGGAAATGCAAGCCAATTTCTTATCCCAAATATAGCTCTCTGGAAGCCATAGAGACCACAATAGCAGCATAGATAGTTTCCAGAGGACGCCCCAAGCCACGGGTTGTGTTGCTCCATACATCCTAGGCAGCTCACAAACCCAAGCAAACATAACAGCTGAAGGACAAGCTACTCAAGCACCAGGCAGGATGCTACAGTAAAGGTAGCTTGTTTAGAGAAAAGATGCATATACTTAGGTCCCCTTGGACCAAAAAAACGCTGGCAGAGCACTATAACAACCTTGAAGCTTCTCTAAGTTACACAGGAATGTGACCTTTGGCCCTGCCATTAGATCCCAAGGCTATACAAAGAATTCAGCTCAGCTAAATTGAAGACGGTATCCTTGAAACTGCCATTTGTTACATTTTTCTTCCTATTTCAGCCTCTTTTCATATGATTCTACAGAAATATTCATAGACCACATTTCTTTAGCTTTGTTCCATTACAGAAATGTTGCATTATTTTTTTTTTTCCCCTCAATACGAAATCCATCTTAGAGCAAGATGGACAGTATTTGCATTCTCTAAGGGTAATACTTACCAACATCCAGTAAGTAAAACAGGGCCTGAATAACCTCTTTAAGAAAAAAAAAAAAAACCACACCACCAACCAAGCTGCAGATGGTTGAAATAAGAAATAATTTCATAGTCAAAGCTGCATTTTTTTAAAGAAGGGAGATGGGAAGAGATAACAGTCTTATGAAATAATGAAGTACGAACCCAGATTTCAGATATCAAAATAGTACTATTATTTGAATCTGCAATCAGAAGATCTACTGAAAGCAATCCCTTTGTGTCCCAGGGACTACAGGTGCTGGACAGGTAGAAATTCAGGCGTTCAAGCAAGATCCAGACTTTCACAATGTTTGCCTCCCAGAAATTCATCAACTTCTAGACTAACTATGGTCTATTCTCCAATATGAACGAGTTCTCTCTGTTCCAATTCAATGTCAGGTTGAATTCAACGTTCTCTCTTACCGATGTATCACTGCGTTTTTAAGTTGTTATAGTTCAAAAAAATAGCTCATGCTATTAAAAGATACCTCATCTTATTAGCAAAAGTATTTTGTGGTCTTTGTTAAATGTTCATAAACAAAATCATATGTAAGAATGTGTTTCTGTGTTTACAAGTTCCTTATCATGCAAGTATTTTTTATATATATATATACACACATACACACACACACACACTGGATTTCATTCTAAAAGAAAACAAATTAGTCTTGTAAATTTTTATGTCTGATGATACATTATTACAATGTATCAGGCAAATCCACAATAATCACAACAGAACACAAGCAGTTCTGAGCATCATAAATACTTGCACATATCCTTCCTTGGCCTTCATGTTGACATGTACCAGCAACAAATCTTTTTTTCTGGATTTACAGTGCATTCTATAGGGTCTTCTGTGCTGTACGAAGCCAGACATTCAGGTGGTTTAAATTATTCCATACATTTTCTTTTTAAAAAGAATACTAATGAATTTGTAAAATTTCCAAATTATTTTACGCCATCGGCATAAAGCCCTTTTACCTGGACAAAGAAGCTCCTGGATTGCTTTAATGCTCTTTAGATACATATTTAAGAATACACAATTCTTCTCTTGAACAATTTAGACCAGAATTTTATTTCAAGAAGGTATTACAAAAAAAAAAAAAAAAAAAAGGCATGGTTGGGTTCTCTGAATCTCCTAGAGTTCCTAAAAAGGTCAACTGGAAAGATCCTCCAATAACCAGAAGAAAGGAGCATGGTCACTTTTTATAGAGCTGTAGGACCAATTTTTTTCATTGCAATTATATTACAATATTCACTGCCTCACAACACAGA